>JASDQU010438026.1:26362-57668 GCA_032191745.1 Picea mariana | reverse complement strand
TGAGCATACATTTCCGAATATTCAGTTCAAGATACAAGATATAACACTTATCATAAAAACACCAGGTATGATGCAACTACTGAGAGGGGTGCTCGTTTCCATCCAACCATAGGCTCAACGAATCTGAATGGATTTACCACTATCCACCCCCAAGCTAGACCACGATGTTGTGAGACTGAGTCTTTGTTCATCAGAAGTCGAGAACGAAGGTTACTCTCCTTCTTATCTGCTCATCAATCACTCTGTATTTTTCCAGAGTCCTTCTAATTTCTCCCCTCTTGCGATCTCTGTCGCGACTGCCCCCTCCCACACTCTTTCCTGCCTTTTATTTTCCGGAAAGTTTGCGTGTGGCACCAAACTTCCTCGTGGCGGTCAGGCCTGTGGACTCTACGGATGGGCGGTTCACCCCCCCCGATCCCTCATTAACTCATGAGGAGCCCTTTACCTACCAACCTGGTGAGTCATTTATTTCGGGGCCAGCAAGCCACTCTTGATTCTTCGGGCCAGTGAAGACCAAATAGGTTGTTAGTTCAATGGAAGTTAATGCCACCATTCCAGGTGCCTTCCACCATCTTTCATCAGCCATCGTAATCTCTTTTTTAGCACATCCCCCCTCTCAGTAGTCCTGCAACATATATTCATAACATTATTTACATTCATCGACCTTTTACACTAAGGTCCATTCAAATCACACATTCACATCTTTGAGTTTTCCATAGTTCATGGCTAGTATAGTTATTTTTACAGACTGGGGGAAACAGGGTGTCACAGAGAACTATAAACATGTTAACTAAACAAGGTGAACAAAAAGTTATGCGTGATGTATATTATGTTTCTAGTATGAAGCATAATCTGATGAGCACATGACAATTGTTCTAGAAAGGAAACTGAATCTATATGGAAGATAATCACTTTGTGATTATGGAAAAACATCCAAGCAATCAACTTATTGCAAGAATCCATATGACAAGTAACAAAATGTTCCCATTGACATTGAATCCATCCAAGGAGAGGAATACAATGCTAGTTGTTGGTAAATCAAAATATGCCCAATTAGACACTACATTTGTAGTAGAAAGTGCACGCAGTTCCAATGAAGAAAGTAGTGCGCAAAGTATCAAGAAAGGAGAAAGTAGCACATAAATGCAGGAAACTTCCAATCTGAAGTACAAGATGATTCCCAGTTATGGCACTTCAAATTCGGTCATTTAAACTTTGTAGTTTGAAGTTGTTACACACAAAAGATATGGTAAAAGGTTTTCCATTGATTGAAAAACCAGAAAGAATATGTGAAGGATGTATTTTTGGAAAGTGGCATAGAGAATCATTTCCAGTTGGCAAGTCATATAGAGAAAAAGCACCACTGGAAATAGTACATTCAAAAATTTGTGGACCAATGCAAACACCATCTATAGTAGGAAGTACTTATTTTCTAACATTCATTGATAATTTCTCAAGAAAGACATGTATTTATTTCCTAAAGCATAAATTTGACATATTGAGTTGTTTTTCAGGGATTTAAATCACTTGTGGAGAAACAAAGTGGTTATTACATCAAGTGTCTAAGAACTGACAGAGGAGGAGAATATGTATCAAGAGAACTTCAGAACTTTTGTAAAGTTCATGGCATCTACAAGCAATTTATCGCATAGTATACACCGCAACAGAATGGTGTTGCAGAAAGAAAGAACATAATCATCATGGATATGGCACGCATTATGTTGGAAACCAAACATTTGTCAAATGAGTATTGGGATGAAGAAGTAGAAATTGCAATATACATCATGAAAATATGTCCGAAAAAGAGTGTGAAGAACAAAGTTCCTCAAGAAGCCTAGACAAGTATGAAGCATAATGTGGCGCAATTAAAAGTTTTTGGTTGTGTCGCAAATGCACATGTTCTAGATGAGTCGAGAAATAAGTTGGACAACAACGGATAGAAATGTATATTTGTTGGTTATTCTAAAGAAACAAAAGGTTACAAGCTGTATGACCCTGTCACAAGAAAATTCATAATCATCCATGATGTTCAGTTCATAGAAAATGAAGCATGGGATGGAAGCATAGAAAAGACAATCAGAATTATTGATGTTATTGAGCATGAAAGCAGAGAATAAGAGGTGGTTCAAACACCATGTACAAGTAAATGTGCAGTTCCTTTTACAATTGCGATGCAAATCACAGTGCAGAATACTCTAGTAAGATCAGCAGGTGCACAGTACACACCTAGAGCACAATAAACACTAGCAAGCAATCCAAGTAGTTCTACATCCCCAGATCCAACATTAGAAAGTTTGTTACCAAGAAATATAAGAATTTTGTGCGACATCTATAACGATGACACAACAAATTTATTTTCATTTTTTTCTTTGTTTTCACGAATAGATGATCCATTAACCTTTGAAGAAGCTGTAAAAGATGATGTATGGGCTCAAGCTATGGATGAATAAATTAGATGCATAGAGAACAATTAGATATGGAAGTTGGTAGATGTACCTGAAGACAAGGATGTGATCAGTGTCAAATGGATTTATAATACCAAGCAAGATGTAGAAGGAGATGTGCAGAATCACAAGGCAAGGCTAGTTGCAAGAGGTTTTACACAACAATATGGAATTGATTTCAATGAAACATTTGCACTAGTTGTGTGCATGGACACAATCAGAACTATGTTAGCCATTTTTGCACAGAACATATGGCATGTTTATCAAATGGATGTAAATTCAAAATTTATGAATGGACATTTAGAAGAAGAAGTATATGTGGAACAACCACAAGGCTATGAGGGTCCAGGACAAGAAAACAAAGTGTACATATTGAAGAAGGAATTGTATGGGTTAAAGCAAGCTCCCAATGCTTAGTTAAATAGATAGAATTTGGTTGAATTTATTAATGTCTTTATTGTTGATTCAGTTTTACTTCTTCAGGAAGTCTCAATCTTATCTATTTATGTCTGAGTCTTTAGTTACTTGTTATACACATGCATGAGAAGCAACAACAACAACTGAACATAGTCGAAGAAGTCTGAGAGCTCAAGATTTGTTTGTTTTGTAAGTTGCAGAAGGTGTTTAGAAGTCATTGGAGCCAAAGCTCAACACAATATTGTATTATGTATTAGCACACAACACCGAAGTTTATTATATATCAAGTATTTTTTTTGTTATCAATTTCATGTGTATTTCTGAGCTTTTGTTGTGTTTATGACTTGATATGTTAAAGATTAGCACAATGTCAAGAAATCATTTCATTAAGTGTTTTATCACAGTGGGAAGTAAATCGTGTAGTCTATGCATTGCACGGTAAGTCCTGAGAGTTCATTTAAGGAAGTTTTTTGGCGCGCAGTATTTGTAACTGCACTACGCAGAGTTTGTCTGCATGCTGTAGATATGAGAGTTAGGAGAGATGAAAGTTGACAAAAATTTTGGTTTAGGACTTATTCCTTAATTCTTTTTTGTGCCTCGCCCATTTTGTTCTTTTGGTCTTTCTAGTATATGATTTTATCTCTTTTGATACTCACTCTGTACTTCCATTTTGCAATTTTCTCTAGAGATTTCATGTTGGTGCTTCTAATGTTCACTCATTTTTGTACTTTTCAAAGTCCCATTGGCCAAGTACAACCACTAGAAAACATTAATATTTAACTTAAATTAAATAAAAGTATGCATAATAGATACTTTCTTTTGCAATTATGGAGATGTTTTGGCACTTCTAATGCTCACTTTTTTTTGTACTTTTCACAATCCCATTGGTTAGTAGAATACATTAATATTGAACTTAAATTAGATTAGGGTATGCATAATATCTTTTTCCATATCGTTATTTTGGAGTTTCTCTTTAGGAATTTTTTTGACGAATTGCATTAAATAATTTATTCTCTTATGGTACCTCCTAAGCTACATAATATCATTGAAACATATTTCAGTTCAAATAATCTCTCGGCTGGTGTTCAAACTTATTTTGACTTACCCTTGATACATTTTCTTAACAAATTGCAAAGAAACAATCCAAATCAATGGAGAATCTGATCATCAAATCCAACATAAGATTATCTAACAGTTTGAAACAAAGTGACCTTTAGTCAATACAGTGAATTAAAATAAAATGAATACTATGAAATACCAGCTTCAGGTTCAATCTCAGAGGCTGAAATCCATTCAGGAAGGAACCAAGTCATAGTATGCAAAAACATTCTTGAGGATCAACAAATTGTTCTATTATGTTGGATGACCTAAATGTATTTCAAGGAAGACTATGCACAATAAAAAACAATCTAGCAAAGTGCAACAAATTAAAAATGAAAGTTGCAATATAAATGAGAACTAAGACGTCCTGTGTAAGAAGAGATAATTGATATGTTTAAAGTTTCTTCACTTGACTTGACTTTACATACTAGATTTTTTTCTTTCTCAACTGGCCTAAAAATTCACAAAAACCCTAGGTAGAACGTAATAATGAGCACTTATGAAGAGAGAATCATCCAAATTAGATTGGAAGACAGATCACTCCTAAGATATCATGTGAGAGACTAAATGTGAAAATATCCAACAAAAACTATTGGAGGTGAACAACACCTACTTCTAAGACGCCACGTGTAAGGAAATATAATTGATAATTGATAATTGAAGAAAATTATTGCTCCATTAGACCCCCACCTATGGAATATGTTGATTAATTCCACATCAATTGTTGTCCCCGGGTCATCTTTTTTGGAGACATCACATTGTATGTAAATGAAAGAGTAATTCTTTCTTGGCACACTTTATTAGTCCTTGCCAAAGGCCTAGGACTATATCAATGAGTTTTCTATTGATTTGACATTAATTTGCCCTTTATTTTAAATTTGTATGTGAAGTGTAATGTTTAACTAATGAAAACAAATATATATTTTTTGATAAAATAAATTTTTTTTTTTTCATCTCTGATTGACTAATATATTTCAAGTCTTATTGTTGCCTTCACGTATTTCAATATTTGAAATTAATTACATAATCAATAAACTTTGTTATAAGTACCATCTACTTTTAAACTATTCTTTTATTTAACACTAAATAAAGAATATTAAGATTCATATATCTATACAAGCAATTCTAATTGGTTGTATACGTATTCTTTGTCTACATCATAGTTATTAAAAATAAAATCTAACATATATGGCAGGCTTGTCACACCACCACAATAAAGTACATTTCCCACTATGGATCTTTGTATCCCAATATGGATCTTCGTATCCAAACATGACTGGCCGATCCCAAGAAGCATATTAGGTAGTCCCATCACATAGATTAAATGGTAGATGTGTTTTTTTATCAATGGCGTTTGAAATTACCCGATTCACCAGTCTAGCAATATAGAAGTGTTTGGGTGACGGTGAACACATATTATCCCCATTTATGCCTGGTTCACGGAACCAAATAGCTATATCTCAGCTACTTATGCTTCATAAAAGAGTGCTTCATCCGATTAAATTCGATTGGCATAGGAAGTAGTAAACTCGTGGTACTACGGTTGTATTAATTTTATCCATTCCATAATTAAAATAAAGAAATATAAAAAGATGTTTCATGATACGACAAATAATAATTTCCTTCTTTAGCTTTGTAAAAAGTGGAAAATGAAGATGATGTTTTGTATTGTATACACATTAATTTTAGTAATACAATATTATGTAATGTAATAAATTAAAATATATATTATAAAATTTGAAATGTTTAATATTTTTTTAATTCTTTTTACATTAATTTTGGTAATATATTATGTAATATAATAAATATTATATAAATTAAAATATATATTATAAAATTTGACATGTTTAATTTTTTTTAAATGTGATTAGCATTTGGTTCGTTTAAAGAAATTTAGGTTAATCCCAAAACTATACAAAATTTAGGTTTAATCCCAAAACTATAAGACAACCATACTAAAGTAAAAACATGGTAAGAGATCTTGTCTAATAGTGCTTATACTGCTTAAATAACAAAAAACCCCAAAAAAGTTAATTTCTTTTAAGATTATGAAACTAGCCTATTTATTAGCATATTGTTCATGTTTCACCATAATCATCATCATCAATAATTATAGGGTGCCAACTATCATCTTCATTTCCAAATCTACTTGGCAGGGACTAAGCTGCCATGCAGCTCTTGTTTACCACATCATTGAAGACATCTACCACGGGCCCACGATTACCAAAAAAATCATCGTTGACGTTGGAACCAAGAAATTGTTCAGTGTAATATGCCAAGTAACAGTGCGTTGATGTTGAAACTGGGAAAGCAGGGTATCTGTTCCCTAGCATTGTCCTTTCCATTTGGAATTTGCATGAAAAGTACGTGTAAATGGTAACGAGGGGCTCAAAAATAGTGCGGGTCAAGCATCGTCCATCCAGAAGTTGCATGGGTAGGACGTGTAAAAATTTGTGAGCAGGCATAAACATAGATCCGTAGTATGTCTCTAAGAAATTCTCTTTCTTATCTAGCTGTTGGATGGTGGAAAAGTGTAACATCCCTCTCTTGCAAGCACTGAGCGAACTTATTCTTTGAGGACACTTGCATACAAGTGATCCAATTTATTATACTATTGGTCGTTTTGATTATGATTATGAGATATTGTGGATTTGATCATATGTTATTTTTTTGTATTTACATAGACAAGTGCTATTGACTAGGTTCTCCCGAGTGTATAGGACTTTGGACATTGAGGATAAAGAGGCATCGATGAAACCCCTTGGAATATGGATCGAGTCAGGAAGTGGACTGTTAGAGTTTGAATGTGGTTGATATGACATATGTACAAATGATTAGATGTTATGATGATTGATTATTATTGATAACATGATTCGTTGATGGATGCAAGCTGACAATATCTTGCCGACCAGACTCACATATGGAGTAGAGGGGTCACGCATGAAATCCAGAGACATTGAGGGAGAGGTGTGGAAGCAGCCCTGCCACAGCCTACTAGCACTCTCACCGTGACTTGAACTGTAGGTTAACGATTACCTAGTTCAATAAGACCCGATATGTCATGAATGAAAACTATGATAGTTTGTCACGATGATTCTAAGGGGTGCGCAATAAGGCATGAGCCTTATTCCTTAGAGGCCCTTAGTCTCCCACAAGATCACCTAGTGGAGTATTGACTCCAGGGGTTTGACATCTACCAAATTTAGTCAAGAGGTGAGTGGCACCCTTGGAGCACGTGGTGTGTCTTGAAGGGCACGTCACGCAAAGAAAACAGAAAGAGGCGAGTGGCACCCTTGGAGCACGTAGTACGACCTGAAGGGCACGTCGCGATTTTGACTAGTAAATAAATAAATCTAGTGCCTAGAAAACTATGCCTCCTTAGGACCTGGTCGGCCTTAAAATGAATTATGTGATAAATAAAGTTTAATAACTAATTTTTTTCCTTAAGAACTGTTGCCAAGCCTAGTGAATTGAAAACCTAGGTCTAAGTAGAACCTTAGAACACAAAAAAAACTAATTAGACATATAACCGGATTAAAATGAAAATTTTAATTCACCAAGGTTCTTTTATAAAATTTCAATTCACTAAGGTTCTTTTACAAAATTTCAATTCACTAAGGTCCTTTTTATAAAATTTCATTTCAGTAAAGGTTCTTTTTATAACTAATTACAAATATCAAGCATTAATAATTAAAGAGGAAATTTTAATAAAGGTTTAATTAATAAAAGGTTTGGTTGTCTTTGTCTAAACCTGTCAATTCTTAATTTAGTTATAAAAAGGGGGAAACTTTAAGGAAAAGATAAACTTAAGAAAAAAGGGGAAACTTAACAAAAAGGGGAAACTTAAAAGAAAAAGGGGAATGTCTAACTTAGTAAGGAATCTAGCCTTGGAACCTACTATTTATGATCTCAACTAGGAATCAAATAAGGCGTAAGTCATTTAAGAATTGTAAGGGAATCATGGGACACCGATGAGCGTTTTAGGAATGCTTTTAGGGGGGCAAGGGAAATAGGAATGTTTAATTAATTAATAAAATTGATTTTCTGGTGCATCTAGGAGATCGGGCGACGTTTATGGGGGTTTTTTTTCCTAATTAAATAAATGAGAAAGGAATATAATGAAAGTTTGGGAAAATAATCCCTTGAAAAATCTATAAAAAGAATGGTAGAGGAGGAGTATGGATCACATCTGGCTTGCGTAACGTTACGCTGCTGAAATTTCATCTTGATTGAACTTCTCTTGTGGGAGTTAGGATACCCAACTCAGGTAACGAGTGGTAGCTCGACCTTGCGAGGCGAGTTGGGTGCTAGCATTCTTTGTTATTGTGTGCATGGACCCTTTGCGGCTCGGGGGGATCAGGGGGAAGAATATTACCCCTAGCATTGGCTAGGAGGTACCTGTGAGGTCGCATCGGTTGGCAAGCAGGAGCTAAACGAAGCATGCGCGGGACAATGACTTTGGAACATTCGCAATTGGCTATGATACACATGTGCATAATTGTATTAATTAATAGCTCAATTTATTTTTCATGCATTTCTTTATTTTCGAAAGCTCGCTTGCGTAGATGCTGTTAAAAGAAAAAGACTCGTTTAGTTATGCATAAGAAATTTTATCTAGGTGATAGTGCGCCATGTGAAATTGCAAGAGGGTCTCTAAATTTTTGGTTATGGGCCTTGTTTTATTACTGCATTTTCTGTAATTCATTGATTGCGTTTTTATTTATTAATTATTGGTTCTCCACGGAGAAGGTCTGGATGCATATTTGTGTTTTAACTTATTTTCCCTTATCCTTTAAGTTATTATTTTGTGCCGGAGTAGTTGGCCAGAAGACGAATCGACTGTTTTTAAATCCGGTGTCAAATATTTATATTCAAATGTCATGCTTTCTTGTGCACGGATAATAACTGTAGGATCCTTTCTCCTTACCCAACAAACTATTCATTTTTCTTTGCACCTTGGTTTTTGTAGCCTTGCGTCTTGGATCCTTTTGTATCTCTACGCCAGAACTCTTAACAAATAAACCTTGCATGTCTTGCAACGTCCTTTTTCTTAATGCTTTGATGTATAACCTATGCTCCTAAATCTTTGTTGTATAATGTTTTCAAAACGATTGCTGAGTAATTCCTTTTCTCATGCTTTGTTGTATAATCTATGGCTCTCAATCCTTGTTGTTAAACGTTTTTAAAAACGGCTTGTTGATTAACACCCATTGAGGACGCTATGCACAACAACAAGCTAAAACTGCAAGAAGGATGCTCGCAATTTGTGTTTTATTTTCATTATTGTTCTTAATCATTGTCCATTTCTCTTTTCATCCTTATGATTCTTTCACAAAATTTTGGGCGTATTCGTTATTATGAGTAATGGGTTTTAAACGCCTTTGTTCATGGGGATTTTTTATTTTTTAGGAGTGTTGTTGCTTTCCGTAGCATAGTTTCGATGTGTCCTAATCCAACTAGTAAACCGGTCTTCGATGGCTATGCTCTGCTAGTTTCAGTAGCGTTTTATTTTCATTATTGCACAACAGTCGTTGATTTATTCTTTATTTATTTTTATATAAAGATTCTGTATAAAAATCGTAGATGTTAGTTATATAATCTGCATGGAAACTCATTGTTATCCTTATATATGTTGTGTTGACAATCATGGTTAATCTCCTTATATTCTTATTAAATGAAATCCACTTCCATTCCATTGAAACTTCATAAAAAAAAAAAAAAAAAAAAACGTTAACGGTCGTTCATCATTCTAATATGCGCGGTCTGGTGTGTTCATCATTCTAGTTTCAACGAATTTGAGATCAGTGTCTGAAGGCTTTCATTTCACAGTTGGTGTGTTCGGGGATGTAATTTGATGTAACGAGCTAACCTTCTTGAAATCCGGTTATGAGTTCGATTCTATGAAATAAAAAGGATAATTTGACATCCAAATGATCATTCCTACCTTAATATGAATTTATTATATCCTTAGTTTTACATGTTTTTGTACTATAATCTAATTTAAAAATGCAAAAATTCATATCTCACTAATTTTAAATTTTGGTTGGAGAAATAAAATAATACTAATGTCATCTACTGTTGAATTTGCTCCATATCCTGAATCTGCTATGAAATGTAGATATGTAGATAAGGATTTCCATATGAATTATTTTCAAAATGGAGATTTTCATGAGGACTTTAAAATATAATATTTTTTATTACTATCATTAATTTTTAGTTTTTTTTTTTTAATTAAGATTATTATTTTTAAAAAGAGGTAGTTAACTTATTTTCTTATGTTTATTTTTAAAAGAGGTAGTTAACTTATTTCTTGTGTTGATGAAAGATGAGCTCTTACCCAATGAGAAGCATTGGTTAGTTAACTTGTTTCCTTATATCTATTATATAATCAAAAGCATTTTTAGGTTTTATTTTCAAAATTAAAAATGTTTCAAGTTAAGTAGTTCCCTCATTTGCACTTAGTCTTAATGGTTTAACAACTAATGATTTATTGTTTTTTTGCGTAATAGTTTAATGGCTTGAGCAAGATTATTGGTTGAGGGTTTCATCGTTTTATTTGCTAATTGGATCAATAGTTTAACAGTTAATTGGTTACTATGTGTCATGTGCCTTAAGTTGAATTGTAAATGGTGGTTGGTCATAGTTGTTCCACCACTTATGATTGCCTTGTAGGAAAACAAGAATCCTTCGATTAGTTATGGAATTTAATTTTGAATGATGTCACCTTGCATCTTGTTGACTTGTTGATTGGGTGATTGGGTATAGTCTTTGTGTATTTATTGACAGATAAATTCGGTCTCCTAGCGCGTGGGATTTTGCTTGGGTTAAAGGTATAGATATGTTATGTTGTGCCATGGTTACTGTCACACTTATTGACTTGCGACGACATGAATCCTGATGAGGGGATCATTGCACTCCTTGATCGATAGATGCGAATGATAACCCGACCATTGTCTTGTGCTTCCCGATGTGGGTGTATTGTTCGTTTTAATGGATGTTGGTACTTGGTTCTGTAACGCCTTAATGTGATTGGTTTTGCTCGCCGTAAAGGGTCTATTTATTGGTCGTCGAAGCCGTTGGGTCGGGTTTGTTGATGTTTTCCTTTATCTTATAGGTGTTGTCTCGCTTGTGTCAGGCGGGTAGCCATTTTTACTTGTCTATTGATATCGCATGTCTCGACCAATCACATGATGTGCTAGTATGTTGGGTCGTCATTGTCTGTTGCCTGATTTGCCTGCGTTGTGTTCATCGTCAAGTTGTGTTGATAAATTGTTGTCGTTTTTTCCGTCCTTCTTAAAAAAAACTTTTGCATTGCATCGCATGTAGTCGTAACGATAGGGGTCATTACATATGGTATTAGAGCGGCTTCAACCCTGCGAATTTGGATCGCCATGCTTCCCACTGCAATAAACACTTGAGTAATAACCTAGCAGTATTTAAAAATTTAACCTGCCCATGCAATAAAAACGGTTAGATGACACCATAGAGATTCATGTCATGGTGCCCAGAGAGGAGTTGTGACGCCTCTAGTAGCACCCGCGCCAGAGTGGTCCAACCCTAGAGAGAAGAAAAATTCCCTGGGTAGGAGTGGATTGTTGTAAGGGATGTGTATGGTCAGATAAGGAGCTTCAAGGGAAATGTTGGAGGCCTTGAAAAATCGTCCATACTAAGATAAGGCTAGGACGCATGTACCCCTGAGGGTCCACAACGCCCACCAACAAGTACTGGTAGCATTCGCGGGGAACTCTAGAAGATTAAGTTCCCACGTTCACGAGTCCCATGGAAGGCTCAACCGATAAGGCATGGATGGATAACAAGGCGATGTGCTTCACAATTCGTGGTTATGACCTCCGACACGAAGGTTTGCACAATGGTCTTCAGCGACAAGGGAACACTCTTCTAAGGTGGAATACGCTCCCACCTCAGCTAGACATAACCATCAGAGTCATGTTTTGGGAAGGGTTTGATGAACGGTTCCGGGAGTAAATGTCATAGGAATTCATCAAGCACCCGCTCGATGAGTTTCACACCTTACGACAAGGTGGTCATACGGTGTCAGATTATGAGATCAGATACTTCGGTATGCCCTGCATATCAACATGGAGAAGATGGAGGTCAGCGATTTCGTGTGTGGCCTTAACTCCAGCTCCGTGTGAAGGCGAGGGTCTAAATTCCTTAGAAGTTGCACGATGCATTCCAGTAGGCCTCATTGTTGAAGAAGAATTGATAGCGGTGAATAACTGCCAGGCAGAGCACCAGTTGACTATGCTTGAGATGTCAAGTACCATCGTTGACCATACCCTTAGTATTTTGATAGATCCAGGTGCTACAGAGAGTTTCATTTCAAGGGAAGCACTAAAAAAAATGAAGGTAAGGGCAGTCGAACAGGATGAGTTTATCTTTGTAGAAATGGCTCCGGGAGCCAAACAAAATGTTGGTGGGAAGGTTACAGGTTGTAGCCTTAACCTTAGAGAATTTTTCACTAGGTCCAACCTGTATGTCACCAACTTAGGGTCTTATGACATTGTGATCGGTATGGACTGGTTGGAACCGCATGATGCGATACTCAACTGTAAGACGAAATAGTTGAGCTTAGTCGATGATGAGGGATAGAGATGCATGATTGTAGGTCAGAACTAGGGAGTCTCCCTAAGTTTCATATCTTCCTTGCATCTATGGAAGAGCATGTGCAAGGGATGTAATCTTTATACGATCCTTGCGTTGAACAAGAAGGGAGTAGCGGAAGGTCTAGAACACCTTCCGGTGGTGAGAGAGTTTGCAGACGTCTTCCCTGAGGAGTTACCTGGGATGTCGTCGGAGAGGGAGTTGGAATTTTCCATAGACCTAAAACCGAGGACTAAATCGATAGCAAGAACGCCTTATCGGATGTCGACCCCGGAGTTACAGGAGTTGAAAATGAAATTGAAGGAGTTGTTGGACCTAGGACTTACTTCCAAGTGTGTCACTGTGGGGTGCACCTGTTATTTTTGTATGGAAGAAGGATGGTTGTGGAGACTCTGCATTGACTATCGTCAATTGATCAAGGCAACGATCAAGAATCAGTATCCATTGCCAAGGATTGATGATTTGTTTGATCAGATGAAGGATGCGACGATGTTTTCAAATATCGACTTGAGATCAGGGTATCACTAGTTATGAATCAAGGAGGACGACATCCCTAAGACCGCCTTTAAGATGAGGTTTGGACATTACAAGTTTACTGTTTTACTGTTTGGACTGGCGAACACCCTAGGGGTATTTATGAGTTTGATGAACAGAGTGCTCCATGAATACTTGGACAAGTTTGTCCAAGTATTCATTAAAGATATTTTGATATATTCTCGTGACGAGCACTTGTGCTTAGTTCTACAGTGTCTTTGAGAGAACAAATTGTTTGGAAATTTGTCTAAATTCTCATTTTATAAATTGAAGATTCACTACCTAGGGCATGTCATCTCCGATGAAGGCATCGTCGTGGATCCAACAAAGGTAGAGGCTATTATGGAATGGATTGTGCTGACGAATGTCCCCAAAGTGCGTAGCTTCATGGGTTTAGCAGGATACTATCAATAGTTCATCGAGGGTTTTTTGAAGATATGAAATGTGATCAAGGAATTGCGGAAAAAGAACAAGAAGTTTGTTTGGACCGACAACACCAATAGCAAAGGTCCCTGACATGGATGCGGACTTTTGGTATGCACTGACGCATAAAAGGAATGCTTAGGCGGAGTCTTAATGCAAGACGATCGAGTGATCACTTACATCTCAAGAAAGTTGAGAAGGCATGAGGAGAACTATGCGACGCACGATTTGGAGTTGTTAGCCATTGTTTATGCCTTGAGATTTTGGAGGCACTACCTTATTTGTTGAAAATTTGAATTAAAAATGGACCACTGTGGTCTACAACACATCTTTACGCAAAGAGACTTGAACGCATGACAACGATGTTGGTCGGAATTTCTTAGCAAGTACGATTTCGAGATTACTTACATAAAAGGAACAATGAACATAGTGGTTGATGCGTTGATTCAGAGACCTCACATATTTTTGGTAATGCCTCTTTAGATGAATATATGTGAAAATATCCTAACTTTTTAGCACGACGATGAATGGTACAAAGAGGTCAAGGATTTTCTCGGACAAGACACAATGATGGTACCAAAATTTGAGGGATTTACTTTGGACAACGACATATTTTTGAGATTTAAAAGTCGAATTTACGTACCACCCAATGACGAGTTGAGGAGTTTGATCCTAAACGAGTCTTACAAAGCAGTATACATGGCTCACCCAGGAGTCACAAAGATGAGGGCAAACCTTAAACCCTTATTATTCTGGAGATGAATGAAGGTGAACATAGTCAACTATGTGGCAAGATGTATAGAACGTCAGCAGGTGAAGGCTGAACATAGAAATCCGACAGGATTACTACAGCCACACATTATTTCAGAATCGAAATGGGAATTCATTTCGATGGATTTCATTGTTGGATTTCCACTGAAGACAAGGAGACACGACTCGATTTTTGTGGTGGTCATCACTCTAACGAAGAGTTCTCATTTTATTCCCATGCGTACGACGTATCAAGCGCCTGACATAGATAGAGTTTTCATCAGTGAGGTTGTGAGGCTGCATGGTGTGCCTAATAGGATTATATCTGATAAAGGATCGATGTTTACAGGATGATTTTGGACTAGTTTCCAAGAGGCCTTGGGAACCCAACTTAACTTTAGTACCACGTATCACCCGGAGACAGACAGGAAAATTGAACAAATGAACTAGATCTTGGAGGACATGTTGCGTATGTACGTTATGGACCAATAGAATCATTGGGAATAATTATTTCCACTGGTAGAATTTGCATATAACAACAGTTATCAAAGCACCATTAAGATGGCGCCTTTTGAGTTTATTTACGGGCGACCGTGTCGGATGCCTTTCAGTTCGGATCGGCTTGAGGAGAGGGTCCTAATGGGACTAGAAGAGATCGAAGAAATGGAAGATCAAATCCAAACAATAATACATAGGATCAAGGAAGTGCAGGATCGACATAAGAGTTATGTCGATGCGCATCATGTCGATCGTAGTTATGAAGTTGGCAATCGAGTCTTCTTGCAGGTGAAATCACATAAGAGTTCGATCAAGTTGTGTAATGTTGATAAAATCTCTCCTAGGTTCATGGGACCTTTAGATATTTTGGAAAAGAAGGGGCCCATGGCCTATCAACTAGCCTTGCCTAATTCTTTGAGGCGTATGCATGATGTTTTTCATGTATCTGTTTTGAGACATTATATTAGTGATCCTACACATGTGATTGACATGAGTTCCTTGTAGGTATCTGACAAGGGTGCGCTCACGGTGGAGCCAATCCACATCATGGACCATCGCATTTGATAGCTACGGCGTCGAAAATTCGATCAGGTCAAGGTCCAGTGGGACAACTATAGTCCACACTCGGTGACCTGGGAGGACGCATATGATAGGCGTTAGCAGTCTCCATTTTTGTTTGATAGCTATACTTATGATATTCTGATGTGCTTTATTTCAACACTTACATACTATGAAACTTCAGAATGAAGTTCAAAACAAGAGGGGGTGTATGTAACATCTCGCTCTTGCCCGAACTGAGCAAACTTATTCTTTGAGGATACTTGCGTGCAAGTGATCCGGGTTATTATACTATTGGTCATTTTGATTATGATTATGAGATATTGTGGATTTGGTGATATGTTATTTTGTTGTATTTACATAGACAGGTGCTATTGGCTGGGTTGTCCTGAGTGTGCAGGACTTTGGACATTGAGGATACAGAGGCATCGATGAAACCCCTTGGGCTCTGGATCGAGTCAGTGAGTGGACTTTTAGGGTTTGAATGTGGTTGATATGACATATGTACAAATAATTAGATGTTATGATGTTTGATTATTATTGCTAACATGATTTGTTGATGGATACAGGATGACGATAACTTTCTGACCAAACTCACATATGGAGTAGAGGGGTCACACACGACAACCAGAGAAATTGAGGGAGAGGTGTGCCAATAACCTTGCCAAAGCCTACTAGCACTCTCGATGTGGCTAGAAATGTAGGTTAACGATTACCTAGTTTGAGAAGACCCACGATACTGTGAGGATAAACTCTGACAGTCTCTCATGATGATTCTAAGGGGCACGCAATAAGGCAGGGGCCTTATTCCTTAGAGGCCTTTAGTCTCCCACAAGATCACCACGTGGAGCATTGACACCAGGGGTTTGACGTCTACCAAATTCAGTCAAGAGGCGAGTGGCACCCTTGGAGCACGTGATGCATCTTGAAGGGCACGTCGCGCAAAGAAAAAAAAAACAGACGAGTGGCACCCTTGGAGCATGTAGTGCATCCTGAAGGGCACGTCACGATTTTGACTAGTAAATAAATAAACCCTGTGCCTAGAAAACTATGCCTCCTTAGGAGTTGGTCGGCCTTAAAATGAATGATGTGATAAGTAAAGTTTAATAACTATTTTTTTTTCCTTAAGAACTGTCACCAAGCCTAGTGAATTGAAAACCTAGGTCTGAGTAGAAACTTAGAACAAAAAAAAACTAATTAGACATATAACTGGATTAAAATGGAAATTTTAATTCACTAAGGTTCTTTTATAAAATTTCAATTCACTAGGGTTCATTTACAAAATTTCAATTCACTAAGGTCCTTTTTATAAAATTTCATTTCACTAAAGGTTCTTTTTATAACTAATTAGAAATATCGAGCATTAATAATTAAAGAGGAAATTTTAATAAAGGTTTAATTAATAAAAGGGGTATTTAGTTGTCTTCGTCTGAACCTACTAATTCTGAATTTAGTTATAAAAAGGGAGAAACTTTAAGGAAAATATAAACTTAAGGAAAAGAGAAACTTAAGAAAAAAGGGGAAACTTAATGAAAAGGGGAAACTTAAAAGAAAAAGGGGAATGTCTAACTTAGTAAGGAATCTAGCCTTGGAACCTTCTATTTATGAACTCAACTAGGAATTAAATAAGGTGTAAGTTATTTAAGAATTGTAAGGGAATAATGGGACACCGAGGAGTGTTTTTAGGAACGCTTTTAGGTGGGTGTGGGAAATAGGAATGTTTAATTAATTAATAAATTTGATTTTTTGGTGCAACTAGGGGATCAAGCGACATGTGTACGGGGGAGGTTTTTCCTAATTAAATAAATGAAAAAGGAATCTAATGAGGGTTTGGGAAACTAATCACTTGAAAACTCTATAAAAAGGATGGTAGAGGAGGATTATGGATCACATATAACAAAATTGGCGACTGTACTGGGGAACGGATTGTTTCCTAGTTAGTCTAGTTTCCCTTCCTTTGAATGCTTGTTTTCTATTTTATGAGTATGTAGGAGACCCTTATAGACTCTCTGGACCCAAACGTTCACTCAAATTTTTTATCCTTTTTCCAAATTTTTCTTGATTACAAACCTTCTTCAATTGTACCTCTCTGTGGCCTGCGAGAATAATTGATGTTCGCACCCTACTGTTCAGTTCAGTGCGACCTTCTCACACCCTGCTTGTATCTAGATTGCAAGAATCCCTAATTCTCACATCGTACCCCACTACCAGGGTGAGAACTTGTTTGTAAATTCTTTTTGGATTGGGTCTTGTTATCTTTTGATGCCCAGTTTTTCTTTGATCAGCTGGATTGAACTTTTGGAGCCTATATTGAACTATTTACAGTCTGCTTGACATTCTTTGAGTTGCTATTAGCATCTTTTCTTTGTTTGGTTTTGAAGTATTAGTCTCTTTCTTTGAGTGTCATTCAATTCCAAAGAATGTGTTTTCTTTAGAATTGTTTAGGGAAAGATAAGATTTCTTCTGAATAGTTCACTTTAAAAGAAAACTTTTAGTTTCAGTTTCTTTGTTTTAAGAAAGTTCATTATTGCTTTTAGTGAAATTTTTGAAGCAAAAAGATTTAATTTCTTACTTTATTTTAGATTGGGGGCATCCTTGCATTTGAAGTAGCGAGATTGCATGATTCTTGGCATTTTTTGGTCTTAAATTCTGAAAAATTTCCCCCCTCATGGCCGGGGGGAGGGGGGCATGAATTGTGTATTGGTATACAGTCTCTTTGAATCATTTCTTGAAGATATTGATATTCATGATTTTTAAAATTTTGGGACATCATGCATATGGGAATGATAAATGTTTTCTCCTTCTCGTAGCATAGATTTCATTGAAATGAAAAGATTGCATCTTCATCTCTTTGCATAATTTGTGAGTCGGTCAAAACACCATATTGTCTACGCCATTTTCCTTTTGAGTAACAACATCCTTAAAAAATAAAGTGCTTATAAAATTGATTAGACATTTTTATGGTAGAAAACCTACATTAGATTAGTTGTAGGGCTTCGGAATAGGTGTGAAATATAACTTTCCAAAGTTGCAAACAAACATAGTATCTTGTGATACAGAGAGTTAAATCCACTTACTACATTTTTTCCTGGGAAGCCCTTCTCACACAAGGGTCAATCACGAGGTCACATTAAGAATGGAAGAGTTACTCACCCTTCTTTGTTGGTCTTGGTGTAGAGATTGTACGTATTATGAGGGTCACTTGAAGGTATACCCACAATTATGAGTGTAAGCCTTTCGAGTTGATTTCGGGCTAGATACCCTGCCTTTGCATGTGGATCAGACTGTCGACTATTTCCCCAGGCATCACTGTAGTGATTGGTAACCTTAGTGGCCTATCTCTTTAGGTTCTTTACACGAGGTGACTGTGGAGGGGCAAGACTTCACATTACCTAGAATCGACGTTAGCCAAACTCACTCGGGCTCCTTGGAGGGTATACCCACTATTATATGTGGGAGATTGCACCAGGGTGTAATTCCATTAAACAGGTCGTCAACGTAACTTTTCCACCCGCTTTATCTCATCCCCTTATTACTTCGTTCCCACGATGTTGGATTTCATCACCAACTAGTGAGCTCATTGCGAGAAGGTTTTGTTTGGTTGCTTGATTTCTAGATTTTTAGCATGTGTTGTTTGTTTTCCCTAGCAAAATCTAGGTTGGATCTTTGTTTTAATGGCGTTAGTTCCCAAAATGACCAATGAAGGAACCCTTGCTCCAAGTGAAACTTTTTTTTTCCTTCTTATGGAAACATTGGACCTCCTCACATCTCTACTTTGAGCCTCCTGGGTCTCACAATTGGATTACCAGTAAGGTTGTTTTCCACTCAAGTAATCTTGAATGCAGTTAATGCTTCAGTCACAAGCACTTCTCCCCAAGAGCATCAACCTCATGTTGATCCTTCACCTTTTTCACCAGTAAGGTCTTCTTCGCCTTCTTCGCTTGCAAGGTCACCTTTCGTTTCATCTTCTTCGTCGAGTGAAAGTTATGAAACTAGTAACCTGATGAATAAGAAGAAGAAGAAAAGAAAGATTAAGAAGAAGAAAGATAAACAAGGGTCAAAACCTCCAACCACTGTCAAACATGTTGGAAAACAACTAGTTATTGTTAATCGTGTTGGGAGTGTTGATGATTTCAAGATCACCCAAACAACTCGTAAGCCCAAGTACCCTTGCAGGCTTTGTAAGGGAATCCATCTTCTTAAGGATTTCCCTGGTCTATCCAAGGTTATAGAAGTATGGTCTACACACCCTGACAACCCATGTCATTAGCCTCTGAACAACATGTTGATGACTTCCCATCGACTAGTCATGATATATTTGGGAAGAAGAAAAGTAGAGCCAAGTTCCCATGTATGTTATGCAAAGGGCATCATCTAACTCATCTTTGCCCTCGTATGGACAAAGCCTTGAAATTACTGGAAGACATAACTATTTCACAGCCTCAACTTCCAGTGGCTTATCGCAAGCTTTCTCTCAACCCACCTACAGTTGATGGAATGATCAATCTGGTTCCCCAGTTGGTCAGTCTGATTGATCATGTCCTCAATCTATCCACGTCCTTAATTGAACCAATTGACAAAGTGGTCGATCCAATTCCATCTTCGGTCAATCCCACTCTCCCTTTAGAGAGTGTTAACAAAGTGGTTGATCTGATCCCATCCTCAGTCGACCCCACTCTCCCGTTAGAGAGTGAAACCCAAGCAGTCGATCCATTTCCACCTGTCGACCCCATTCTCCCTTTGGAGAATGAAACCCAAGTGGTCGATCTGATCTCGTCATCGGTCGATCCTACTCTCCTGTTAGAGAGTAAACTCTATACTGCCAATGTTTTTCTCGTTGATACAGAATCTACCATGTCAGTGGGCATTCCTCCTTCTCCCGTGGAACCCCCTCCAAGTAATGAGGCCATCCGTTTTGATTGGGGTGTGCTAAATGGACCTCGTATTCCCTCTCACATTCCTTTCCAGATTATAGTACAGGTTTGTGGTCGAGATGTTCCTTAGACACTGATAGATGAAGGTGCTTCCGTTAGTATTTTGTCCTCTTTTGCTTGGCAAGCTTTGGGTTTTCCTCAGCTTGTGTTGGTTACGCAAAATCTGTTAGGTTTTAACAGAAGAACTAGTCAACCTTTAGGGACCCTTCCTCAACTTCTTGTAACTTTGGGAGGGAAAATTGTCTTTATTGATGTCATGGTAGTCTAAGACCCCTTGGATTTTTCTTTACTCCTTGGGTGAGATTATGTCTATGCCATGAAAGCTATTGTGTCTACTCTTTTTCGTGTGATATCTTTCCCTCACGATGGATGGGTTGTGACTGTTGATCAACTTTCATTCATTGATCCCGCCTAGATTGCCTCCCTGAATGGTTCTTATATGCAGACGGTATCGCCCCCGCCACAGGTCAATTATGTGGCGTTGTCACCCATGGCTTCAACTTCTGATGACTTAGATCCAGTAGTTGACATGGTGATCTCTTAGATAGGTTTGTTATAGCCTGATCTCTTTACTCCCATCACGACCCTCGACATGGTGTCCTTCCAGAGTGTGTTTCTTCCTTCCAGCGAAGACCTCTTGGAAGCCATGACCAAGTTTTGTCCCTTGACATGGTCTCCTTCCAGAGCGTTGTCCTCTTGGAATCCATGATCAAGAAGACTCCGAGGACAGTTTTTGCGTCTCTGAGGCAACCTCGTTAAAAAATGAAACAGAGGTCTTTGAGCATGGTTTTTTTATTTCAATCTCGTTAAAAAATGAAACCACTTACGAGGATAGTTTTTGCGTCTTTGAGGCAATCTCGTTAAAAAATGAAACAAAGGTATTTGATCATGGTTTTCTGATGTCAAGCTCGTTAAAAAATGAAACCACTTCTGAGGATAGTTTTTGCGTCTCTGAGGCAACCTCGTTAAAAAATGAAACAGAGGTTACGAGCATAGTTCTTGTTTCTGTGTCAAGATCGTTAAAAAATGAAATAGTTTTCTCCCTCTCTATTTGAGTCAAGTCATTCGTCTAGTTTTTGAAGCTTCATTTCATTCTCCTTTGCAGTTGGATGAAACGAAGCTTGGGGGGCATTTTCCTCAGCCTCTGGACTTCATGCTGAAGTTGAGCCGCTAGCTTCTTAATCTCAGGGCTAAAGTACCGACCATACCTTTGTTATGTGTTGGGAAGTTCAAGCATAGTTTTCTATGGTTCAAGCTTGTGTAAAAATGAAACCACCTACCGCAAGCATAGTTTTCTATGGTTCAAGCTTGTGTAAAAATGAAACCAGCTATCTCAAGCATAGTTTCCTCTGGTTCAAGCTTGTGTAAAAATGAAACTAGGTCCAAGCATAGTTTTGTTTAGTTTTTAAGCTTGTGTAAAAAATTAAAATCTATCCCAAGCATAGTTTTGTTTTGTTTTGTGTTAAAGCTTGCGTAAAAATGAAAACAATCCCGAGCTTAGTCTTTGTTCTTTCTCATGCTCGTAAATCAATGAGAATGTAATAGAGTATACTTTTATCACTTTTTCGGACTCATAAAGGTTATACCAAAAAGGAACCCCTTGGATTTCCCTTTAAGCTCTTTTCAAACTCTCTAAACATGAAAAGATTGTTGAGCGATCTAGTTCTTTTCACGCTTGTAAAAGTATTTGAAGAAAACATTCGGTGAGCGATAGTTTATCACTTTTTCAGTCTCGTCAAACTAATTTACGAAAAAGGAACTGGGAGAGTTCTCTTTAAGTGTTTTTTAGACTCTCAAAACATGAAAAACCCCTGAGTTTTCTTTCTTTGGACTCTTAAAACAAACATTGAAAGGCCCATGTGGGACTGAACCACTCCTTCCTAGGGCTCGTTAAATATACTCTGAGGGACTCGTCCAAAGGATGAGCTTACATTACAAGCATATGTTATCCTCCTCAATCTTGCGTAAAAATAAAGAGGTACTCGCTAGAAATGGTGGGGGAAAAATTGGGAAAGAAATGTATCTAAACTTGTATTCTGTGGAAGAGTCACTTTTGAACATGACACCCTTTCACTCTCTTTGTGTCTAAGTTGGAAAATCTGCTTGTCTCTTGATCATACTCCTTTATAAGATTACAAATTGGTCTGCAATCCCTGTTGTTGAGTCAGTTTTTCCAAGACATTTTTCGTGTCGCCAATATGTTCAAAGAGAAGCTCAACCCTGAAATCCTTATATTGCACCGACCATTCCTGCAGTCCTTAAGACTTCTATTGCGTCGGCCATCCCTGAGTCAGTACTGAATCACTTGTTACTCTGATCCACTTCAAATCTTATTACCCGTTTCATGTCATTAATGTGGGATATATTAAGGCCCTCCTGTGACGAGTCTTTTCCTGTCGACTTCAACTCATTATCTAGGAATTAGACTTAGAAACCAATTGGTACCTTGGAACTTGCATGCCCCAATGACAGGTTTCCTCGCTTTCGACAGTGGGTTTTCATTATCGACCCCTGATCGAGNCTGAATCACTTGTTACTCTGATCCACTTCAAATCTTATTACCCGTTTCATGTCATTAATGTGGGATATATTAAGGCCCTCCTGTGACGAGTCTTTTCCTGTCAACTTCAACTCATTATCTAGGAATTAGACTTAGAAACCAATTGGTACCTTGGAACTTGCATGCCCCAATGACAGGTTTCCTCGCTTTCGACAGTGGGTTTTCATTATCGACCCCTGATCGAGAGATTTTGTCGAGTGTTCGACCTCAGCTCATTGATTCACATTCGTTGGATTGTACTAGAGCACCTTGGGAGTTATTGACATTAATCGTGATTTCCCTCGCACTTGTTAACAGTATACACTAATGACCAGTAATCAAGTGGTTTCTACCATGTTCGACTTCAGCACATGTATTCACATGGTTAGATTCGTACTATAGAGTGGTGGAGATGAAGACCCTGGGTATTTTCTGACAGATCCAGGTTGCGTTGGAGTATATTCAGTGTATTGTTGCATAGATCCACATTGTATGTCTGGTGGCTATGTTCAAATTTGAAACTTTAACACATAGATCCACAGTGTATTTTTGGTGGCTATGTTCAGATTTGATTCATAATGGCATGGATCCACGGTGTATGTTTGGTGGCCATGACCTTGTCTTACTTGAAATGGATCTTTGCATGTCAGCATTTATGCTCTGAGTCATTTGTATTCTGAGTATGGGAATGTCTACCTCAGTGATGATATATTATTGTACTGTATTTCCTTGTTTGTTGGCAGGTTTCTGACCAACTGTTCCTTGTTCCCTACACACACTCGACAAAGTATTTCATCTATCACTCTGTTCTAACTTCATACTTTGGGGGGCTCTCTGTTACACATTATTTTCATCATCCCTATGACCCTTAATGATGTAAACCTATATGTTTCCTTCAGAGGGGTCAGTGGCCTGAGTTCCTGAAGAAAGAAGGGAGAAGAACTTTTCCTGAGAAAAGAAGTTGCATTTTCCTTTGTAAAAACCCTATTAAAGAGGATGTTTGCAAGTTGCTATATAGGCAGGGTGTGAGAATGCCTGATTCTCATAGGTTGCACCATAGCTGGGTTATGAGAGGTTCAYAGGTTTCTCTATAGGTAGGGTGCGAGAATGCTCATACATGGGAAAAATGAGCATCTTCTCGATGCTTCTAGAAGGAGAAAATTCCATGGTGAGGTGGCATCCAAATAGTTTGGATCTTACTCGCTTTCATGATTTGGTGGGATCGTCCTAACCTCCTCACCTTATCCTCTTCAGCTTATAAAAGGAGAGGAGCTCTCATGGAGAAAGTGAGATTTTAGGATTAACTTGGATTGGATTGATCTTTGGAGATTGTTATCTTGGCTAGATGAGCCATTTTGTCAAGATAGATTGTGAATATTATCAGATCTATGCTCTCATAATTCTTGGAGTGGAAGTGTGTGGGGAATGAAGGACAGTTTGAAGGGACCTTACGACATCAAGGCCATGGTTGTAATCTCTCTTTCACATTTAATATGATACAGTAATATGATTCTTTCCTATAAATCTTGTTGTGTTTTATTGTATGATTCCTTGATCACATACATAGGTTTATATTGAGTTTATGCTATTACTATCACTTTGCTTGGTTGCATTCTTTTGCAGGATCATCATTGTATGAGTGTTGGAATGGAGCTAGGATGGCGATGGCGGGAGGAAGCGATGTTTAAACGGTATGTCACCTATCCCTCTTTAGTTAGTAAATTCCATATTTAAAACTTAAGGAAAGCGTCATGTTCTGGTGTGTTTTGTTCTAGACCTAGGTGGATCTAGGGAGATCAGTTAGTGTATGCACCTATCGATTTATCCAATAACAGTAATGCCTTTTCTCATGCTTTGTTGTATAATCTATGGCTCTCAATCCTTGTTGTTAAATGTTTTTAAAAATGACTTGCTGATTAAAACCCATTGAGGATGCTATGCACAACAACATGCTAAAACTGCAGGAAGGATGCTCGCAATTTGCGTTTTATTTTCATTACTGTTCTTAATTGTTGTCCGTTGCTCTTTTCATCCTTATGGTTATGTCACAAGATTTTGGGCGTATTCGTTATTCATAGTAATGACTTTTAAACCCCTTTGTTCATGGGGATTTTGTATTTTTCAGGAGTGTTGTTGCTTTCTGTAGCATAGTTTGGATGTGTCATGATCCAGCTAGTAAACCGGTCTTCGATGGCTATGCTTTGCTAGTTTCAATAGCGTTTTATTTTCATTATTGCACAACAGTCGTTGATTTATTCTTTATTTATTTTTATATAAAGATTCTGTATACAAATCGTAGATGTTAGCTATATAATTTGTATGGCAACTCATTGTTATCCTTATATATGTTGTGTTGACAATAGTGGTTAATCTCCTTATATTCTTATTAAATGACAACCACTTCCATTCAATTGAAACTTCATAAAAACAAACAAAAAAATGTTAATGTTCGTTCATCATTCTAATATGAAGAGCCTGGTGTGTTCATCATTCTAGTTTCAATGAATTTGAGATCAGAGTCCGAAGGCTTTCATTTCACGGTTGGTATGTTCGGGGATGTAATTTGATGTAACGAGTTAACCTTCTTGAAATCCGGTTATGAGTTCGATTCTATGAAATTAAAAGGATAAGTTGACATCCAAATGATCATTCCTACCTTAATATGAATTTATTATTTCCTTAGTTTTACATGTTTTTGTACTATAATCTAATTTAAAAATGCAAAATTTCATATCTCACTAATTTTAAATTTTGGTTGGAGAAATAAAATAATACTAATGTCATGTACTGTCGACTTTGCTCCATATCCCGAATCTGCAATGCAATGTAGATATGTAGATAAGGAATTCCATATTAATTATTTTCAAAATGGATATTTTCATGAGGAATTCAAAATATAATTTGTTTTATTACTATCATTAATTTTTAGGTTTTTTTTTTTTTTTTAATTAAGATTATTATTTTTAAAAAGAGGAAGTTAACTTATTTTCTCATGTTTATTTTTAAAAGAGGTAGTTAACTTATTTTCGTATGTTTATTTTTAAAAGAGGTAGTTAACTTATTTCTTATGTCGATGAAAGATGAGCTCTTACCCAATGAGAAGCATTGGTTAGTTAACTTGTTTCCTTATATCTCTTATATAATCAAAAGCAATTTTAGGTTTTATTTTCAAAATTAAAAATGTTTCAAGTTAAATAGTTCCCTCATTTGCACATAGTCTTAATGGTTTAACAACTAATGGTTTATGGTTTATTTGTGTAATAGTTTAATGGCTTGCGCAAGATTATTGGTTGAGGGTTTGATAGTTTTATTTGTTAATTGGATCAATAGTTTAATAGTTAATTGGTTATTATGTGCCTTGTGCCTTAAGTTGAATTGTAAATGGTGGTTGGTCATAGTTGTTACACCACTTATGATTGTCTTGTAGGAAAACAATAAATCCTTCGGTTAGTTGCACAATTTAATTTTGAATGATGTCACCTTGCGTCTTGTTGAATTGTTGATTGGGTGCTTGGGTATAGTACTTATGTATTTATTGACAGATAAATTCGGTTTCCTAGCACATGGGATTTGTCTTGGGTTAAGGGTCTAGATATGTTATGTTGCGCCATGGTTACTATCACGCCTATCACCTTGCAACGACATGACTCCTGAGGATGGGATCATTGCGCTCTCTGATCGATAGGTGTGAATGATAACCCGACCATAGTCTTGTGCTTCCCGATGTGGGCGTATTGTTAGTTGTAATAGATGTTGGTACTTGGTTCTGTAACACCTTAATGTGATTGGTTTTTCTCGCCGTAGAGGGTTTAGTTATTGGTCGTCGAAGTCGTTGGGTCGGGTTTGTTGATGTTGTCCTTTAGCTTATAGGCGTTGTCTCGCTTATGTCGGGCGGGTAGCCATTTTTACTTGTCTATTGATATCGCATGTCTCGACGAGTTGCATGATGTGCTAGTATGTTGAGTTGTCATTGTTTGTTGCCTGATTTGTGTGCGTCATGTTTGTCGTCAAGTTGTGTTGATTAATTGTTGTCGTTGTTGACTTCCTTCTTAAAAAAAAAAAAAAATTGCTTTTGTGTCGCATGTAGTCGTAACGACAGGGGTCGTTACACAAAGTCAGAATGCTATGTGTTTACCATACTTTTGAGTCTGTCATTGAATCCATGAGAAATGAGAAAATTTGACAGGTCAATGTGTATTGGTGTTGGGAAGAGATGTAGACCAGTGAACTATTATAATGGCATCCAAGAATCCGATGTATATTTCAAATGCATGGAGATGCCACCCAAACTTGTTGTAGGTTGTATATTTTTTGTTTTATGCATCTTTTGTGCCATGGATTTCTTTGAAGTTTGGTTTGTAGTCCAGTGGCTTTGAAATAGCTCATCCTAGTGATCTGTGTTTTTTGGGTATTTTTTTGAAATCCATATGTGAAAAACCCAAACGGGAGCTAGGGGTAATTAACAACCTGCCTCTAGGTTTGGGAACAAATGTACTGCTTAAAATAGAACCCAAAAAAGGCCTCCATCTCCCTTAATAGCATAAGTACCTGTAATCGGAACCTGAAGCTTCTATTTTGGTAACCCTCTTTCCATCTTTCTTGAAGGGAAAGTCAAGCTAAAACCTCATTTACCCTTGGGTCTGCCATAACGGTTTTGCCGTAAGAATCATTCGGAGCAGGGACAGGGCGGGCTCTTGGCAGACATACATATTTTAGGCATAATATCGTGGAGATCACAAATTAGAGTTTGATTGTATTTTATTTTTAATTTCAAGACGTTTTGTGGTTTGATTTCGTGTGAAAAATGTGTTTACACGTTAAATGCTGCAGAATTTGAAAAATTAGGAGTTTTCATCTGTTAAATCCGTTAAGTGACAAAGATTTCCTCTGCATTGGCGGAAGACATTAGTTGACAGTTCAGGTTAAATACTTCTCCCGGAGGCCACTGCTTTTCAGTCATCATGTAGCATGACATTTCGTCTTGAGACGTCCTCTTGACAGAAATTGTCGTTTGAATCCAGAATGAACAGATATTTTCCATCAACATGAGGGAATCCAAAATTTACGTTAAGATTCTTGTCTGCATTTCTGTAAATTTTATGCTTCTTGTCTGCATTTCTGTAAATTTTATGTCAATCTCTAGCATCCGTCGTAGGAGTCTATTTTTTCTTTTTTCTTAGCACTCTTTGCTGAAAAGTTTGTAAAATGAGAAATATTTAATAGAATAGGTTGATTGTGTAAGTTTTCATGTCTTCAAATCTGACGAGTTTTCCTGGATGATCCTTTGTGTTTTCTGCAAACAGAGCCCTTAGTAGCAGACGGTATTAGTAGGACACTAATCTCGGAAAAAAAACTCAAGAGACTTCAAAGGTATAAAAACTTCACCAAACTACAGAATTTCACATCTACTTTTCGTAGATGATGTACTAATCTTCTGCAGTAGTAGACCAAGGGACGTTGAGACCCTAGCAAAAATCCTCCAGCTCTTCCGGGATGCTACAGGGATGATCATTAATACACAAAAATCAACCTTGTCCCTTACTAGACTTGAAGATACTACAACATCCCTCTACAAGACTCTTTTCCCCTTCCCCTACAAGACCTCCAACAAGGAATCAAATATCTAGGGTTTCAGCTAAAAGCAAACAAATACCAAAAAAGGGACTGGAGCTGACTAGTGTCCAAATTAGAAAAACGACTATCTCTCTGGAGCTTTCGATGGTTCTCAAGAGCAGGAAGACTGACCCTCACCAAAGCAGTCTTTGAAGCCATCCCGGTTTATTGGATGTCTCTCTCCTGGATCCCAAAAGGCATTCTTGAAAAAATACGAAGTCTCTGCTTCAGATTCATATGGTCAAGACAGAAGGACTGTTTCACCCTACCCTGGGCAAAATGGGAACTATTGGCCAGACCAAAGGCCCTGGGAGGCTGGGGTCTAAAAAACATCTTCTTTTTTTCAAAAGCACTAGCGGCCAAATCCAGTTGGAGATTAATCACCTCAAACAGCCTTTGGACATAGGTGGTCACACAAAAATACATACTACCTGGAACGATAGAAGACTGGATTCGACAGGAAAAAAAAACTACTTCAAACTACTCCATAATATGGAAGGCTATCATCAAGTCCTTCCATATAATTGGGGATTGACTAGCCGGGAAAATCGGAAAAGGAGAAAAAATTCATCTAGGCACAGATCCATGGCCAGAAAGTGGGACTGCCCACACACTCTCACAGGATCTACTGGACCACCTACATGCAATGGGGCTCTTCAAACTTTCTCAAATCGCAAACTCGGGCTTGACAGACATTTGGCATCAAGGCTAGATCACAGCAGAAACCCTTGGGTTGAATGACGAATTAAAACAACAATGGAAAAACTATCTATTTTCTTTACAAAGGGCAAATATAAGACTCTTGGATAATGAAGACGAGCTGGTCTGGCAGAAATCCCCACACAATGTGTACACACCAAAATTAGGATACACAACCCTCAGTGTTCACCATCTACAAGAGGAACCACAGAACCACTATGGTGGTGGAGGAGACTATGGAAACAAAAATCACCATTAGAATCCAATCTCTTTGTGTGGACAACATTAACAAATAAGGTTCCAACTTGGGAAAAAATGCAGAAACGAAAAATTAAAGGACTAGGATGGTGTACACTATGCAAAACGGATTCAAAAAACATTCACCATCTACTCATCACATGCCCGCATACAAAAAAGGTTTGGAGGGAGGCAACACTCATCTTACAAAAAAGTCTTACTTGGATTGGACATACACTCGACTCCACTTGGAAGAACTGGCTAAATGTACACCCACAAAAATCACAAAAAGCTCTTCCACTACTAATAAACTGGGGAATATGGCTAGCCTAGAACAAAGCTATATTCCAGGAAAATGTCCTGGAACCAGAATTAATTGCAGCCCAAAGCCTCTCCATACTTGATCAACTCCCCAAGGAAAAGACTGCTCAAAAACTTCCCACTCCACCTCCCCCAAACTTAAATCACTCTACAGCCTGCGCTTACTTTGACGGGGCATCACAAAACTCCCTTTGTGGGGGAGGCATATACCTTCATATCTCAGATACCCACTCCTTTAAGATAAAATTGGGACTTGGGAATGGCACCAACAATTTCACTGAATTGATGACGCTCCTCCTACTCCTTAAAATAGCAAAAGAATTGCAATTGAAGGTTCTACAAATATTTGGAGATTCTATGACTATAATAAAATGGGCACAAAAAACACAACATTGTCACAACATATTATCGCAGCCCATATTAAGAGAAACTCACATGCTATTGAGCACTTTTGACTCCTTCTCTCTTCAACATATCTACAGGAGCAGGAATACCATAGCAGACAAGCTGTCCAAAGATGGGCTCAACTTAAATTTTGGACAATGGCACTTCACATAATCAAATGAAGATACAGTACAGACTTACTATCACAGGCCATTCATTGAAGATCATACATTCTCCACAGTAGGTTAAATGTTCAAAAAATGTATCTTTATGACTTTCAGACAGGAACACTACATCCTCCCATTATTGCCGGGAAAGCATATTTTTTTGTAATTTTCAAGCTATTTTTTAAATAGCACTGAACAGCTCTGGGAAGCCAATGGTATACCAGCAACTGATCCGCCCATATATCAGCAGGTCAACCTTCACTAATGCAAACCATCACACTTTCTATATGTTCACAAATGTGTTCATCTAGCACCTACAAAATGTAATTTTAACTCTAAGGATAAATAAAATTAAGTTAAGAAAAAAAATTAAATAATTCATTAACAATATATATATATATATATAATTTCACGGAGTCAGTTAAAGGCTCTCCTAACAGTCAAAGCTGCCAAATTAAAAGTGTTGGTTGAGCTCATAGCGATAGGAATAGCTCCCACTGTTAAGAGTACTGTAGTATTATAAAATGCCATAAATTATGAATTGCAAGAACATTGAACCTTCAATGGTTTTGATGCAAAACCAAAATAAGCTCCCATGAAATCTAAAAATTCTTGTGTTAATGAGAATTCATACAACAACCAATAGTGTATCTCATTCATAAATACCAATCATTCTATAACGGATTATAGAATCAAATCCAAAACCAACACCAAAAGAGTGAGATTATAATAATTAAAAAATAAAATTCCTACTAAAGGTTTGGTCTTAATGTTTATCACTGATTTGATCTATAACGTGGTTATGGAATCACACTCTTTTTCAATTCATAAAGAGATACGATAACCAATTTTGTTTACCCTTTAACTTTTTAGACCTGCTCTCATATTTTTCCGTGTCAGATGTTTTCGCATATGAAAGCCTTCAATTAATTCAATCACATTTGATTTAAAAAATTTTGTTTTTTTAAAAGATACTAATTATATTATATTAAGATGGATTTACGATAAATTTCTATTATATATATATTTATATATATATATATATATATATATATATATATA
>JASDQU010438025.1:70318-81434 GCA_032191745.1 Picea mariana | reverse complement strand
AGGATTACCATTGGGAGAATTTCAAATTTAAATTATCAATAAATTTTGGCCAAAGCATAATACAGAGGAAGGCATGACGGTCCACATTCGTAGGGTTGAACTCACTCTGATACCATCTGTAACAACCCCGCCATTACGTCAACCAAACGAAGTACAAAATTCTTTTTGTATTAGGTTATTAAACTTGTTACAACAAAAATCACAAAATCATAATGATACATCGTTGTAAATAAAATGACACATAAGAATTGTAATAACATAACTACAAGCGACACAATTCAGCACATAAACAACAACTCATCAATGCATCATCAGATAAATAACGACATAATCAATTATATCACGATCGAGTGAAGCAATATACAAATTAAAGATCAACCATGTCACTTAGGATTAAAAGAAACTACTCGTCGACCCTATCTTGCATGGTTAGGATCTCCAGGACACATAAGAAAAGCTCAAGCCGAGGATTCATTTGATTGATTTTGACCATTTAAGGTCTTAGGGCTAGCAATTGTTTTGAGGAACAAGGAGGTGTCTAAATCTTGCTAATCCAATGAAGATGAAAACAACTAGATCAATCAAGCAATCTTAATCTTCAATTATTCATGGTTCAACAATATTCTAATCACTTAATTATATATTCATCAACATTATTTCAATGCGTGCAAATAATCTATTCACCTAGGAAATCATACATCACATCATTCAATGCACGCAAATAATCTAACCGCTTAAGAAATCATACATCAAAATTATTTCAAGGCACAAGAGTAAAAATTAGTTTGTTTCGTGGTGCAAAGGAAGTCCAAGTACTCAATCCATTATACATTTATAATATTCATGGTGCAAGAGAATCTATCATCTCAATTAAACATTATTAGTGGCCCAAGAGTACATTGATTACAAAAAAAATCATAAATCAAACTTGTATAAATGCACAAGAGTAAACTAATTTCTAAACAACTGTGTGTCAACATGATAAAAGGCCTAAGAGTAATCATTACTTTCATTCATTGCACAAGAATTCTAAACAAATAACCCATCATACATCACATAATTTAAGACGTGCACAATTTCGTTTACATAACACACCCTAAGTGCAATCCCCCCCTGCAATACATTCCAACCGCAGTCCGACTATGGTGACACAAACAATTCAATGTCGCCTAAGAAAAAATCCAACTCGAGTCCAACTACAGTTTTCCTACATAGTCATTGCCTTAAAATTCTATGAAAAAGAACAATTAGTTTGTCGAGCAATTAAATGAATAAAGGTTACACCTATCGGATGGAAGGGAAAAGGTGGGGTTGGTATTGAAGGATCGATTGAAGTCCTTCAAGGAGGTGCACTCAGGATGTAAGTGATCAACTTGAAGGAGAAGGCATAGGGAGGGATTCCAAGACCACTTGACATTCCAACGCCACATACTCTAAGAAGTTTCGACCTCTGAAAAATATTTTATTTTTATTCATCCTTAATTAACAAGATTGCTATCTTAATAGTACAGATAAAAGGCTTGAGATCTCGATAAATTTAAAACGGTTCAAATTAAAGTAAATTAAAAATAATAGAAACTATTATGAAACATAAGCTCATGACAAAAGAATTACCCAATCACTACTTACCAAGGATAAAATAATACCTAGACACTAACCTCGAACCCCAACGCTGACCCGAAATCTCCTCAACGAATTAAAGGACGACCCCATGTTAATTACAATCGCAAGGAAGAAGTTTAAGGAATCCCAGACCTCATTACCTCATCATTCGGGGCTCGAGTGCAAGGAATAAATTCCAGGAAAAATTATGAGGGTTCACCTCATCGCCAGAGATATGTGAGGGTTGAGTTAACTGACTGAATCCACAAAGTGACGAGTAAATCGATTAAAGATAAAAAAATACAATCAACTTTCTACAATTATTTTAACTGTGATTACTCAAGTCAGTATTTATGTGGGGGTCACATTGCAACCTTAATAGGTAAGGAACTCTGTCTGCTCTTCGTTATAAGCCTAACGCAGGGATAAGAGCCATCTCACCATCCATTTTTATAGACGTGAAAAAAGGGGTTATCAACAGGAGAAACCGATTAAATTCAACTAAGGGATTTACCTAATCCATAGAGGAGTCAAGGACCTATACACTGGAAGCTGGATTAAATTTGTACGACAGTGATCCCGAACCTAAAAATGAAAAAAAAGAGTTTTTAAGGAGGAAGGTGTTAAATTAATGTTGGGTTGTCGGGGTGTGGCTGGGTACACGTAGAATCGCGTCCTCTTAGCTGGAGTGAGTTCAACAACGATATTCTCAAGGTAAAATAGAGGTGACAGCCGTGAAGTGTTTTGATAATTAAGTGAGTCCATGCTAGAAACCGAGTACCTAGTTGTAAGGGCCCCAATACAGGAGTGATTAAACTTCTCTGACCGGTGACTGTAAGAACGAAAGGCGTTCAAGATATCTATTGAAAAAGGGCTTTAAAGGAACAACAAAATAAAGGTTCCTTCGGATTTGTAGAAGGAAGGGATCTGGTGAACTGAGCAAGAGAATTTCAAGGACAGGAGTAACAGCAACTCATTCAGCACTTCATAAGACGACCAACTATCATCGATTCTGAGAGGCGCAACAGACAGAAGGTGGAAAAAGCAGGTTCGGCCCAACTGTGACCGAGATTACGCAAGAATATCCAGATGGAATTCTTCCAACGAGGGAAAGTCGGATTTCGAGTTCTGGTAAGAGGAGGAATCAATTCCTCTGATATGTGTAGGGTAACGACGTGGCGAGACTCATCACCAAATAAGGGGAGGGCGCAAGCAAGGCCAAACGATTATCATTTGGTCAGAACACCCAGCGACTGGTGTAGATATGAGGATGGAAAATGGGTTCTACAGGAACGTCTGCGCCATCATAAGGGATCGATCATCTTGAAAAACGATTCAGTGAGCAACCCACAATCATTCGGCACTAGACATTCTAGTAAGGAATCAATTTTTCTTTTTAAAAGGGAGACAATCCATGCCTGGACGACGGACGTACAAGAGGCAAACCTGAAATCGTTGAAGGAGACAGTGCGTACCTCGAGGAGAGAGAGAGAGCCATCGATCATGCATCAGAAAACATTACTCTCAACCTCAAAACACTGAGGGGGAAACCCACGGGGTCAAGAATGGTAACCAGAGAATGAGAATATGGCAAATGAAAAGGTCACTCAACATTAGGAGTTTTTTTAAAAACGGAGGCCGACCCAGGCTACGATTGAATAGATAAGGGTAATAGACTATGGATTATTGGCAGAATTCAAAGAACTCCAAGTTGGGACTTCCCTTCACTCAACAGTGAATTAAAATTCAGTTCATTGAGATATTAACGATTCAATGGACACCACAGATTACACTCTCGGAGATTCTAGTATTTAAAAGGAAATCCCATAAATGCAACTATCTTGAAGCTTAAGGATTTCTAAATTACAAATTAGGATTCAATTGGCGGTGACATTAAATTTTCTTTGAAGATAAGGTGAAATTGCTGGTGGCGAAGACAAGAGATTTAAATCCAGATTACTTTCCTAATTCCTCGACAGCATCATAAATCAAATAAAATCCGCAAAATTGCTTGACCATTTATCCAACATGCCAATAAACCAAATTCGAATAACAACGTGAAAGAATTGCAGACCAATATGCAAGTATTCCATGCACCATGACTTATCAATCACTTGGACAAAATGAAAAATTGAAATTTTTATTTCCAATAAGATCTAAATTAGCAACAATTAAATACCTGGAAAAACGACCTCTCATACTCATGTTGATCTCCAAAGTGGATCTTGCGCCACATCCTTTGTCATGTTTTCTTGTTAACCGATGGACTTTACCAGTACCTCCCTGCCAATTCTATGGGAAATTTTCTTCTCCCTTATCTTCTCGAGCTGCAAGGGGGCCACACACACACAACCAATAATCCTCTAGCTCTGAGCTCGCCTCGCAAGGTAGAGCTACCATTCTCTCTCAAGCTCAGTATCCCAACTCTCACAACTAAAGGCAGTCATAATTTCTACAACATAACCTTACTCATAGACGTATTTTCCATTCCTTCCCTCCGCCATTTGTTTTATAGAATTTCCTTAGTGAAAACTTGTCATTTGCACATTTAATTCTTTTTTTTAAATTTGATTAGGAAATATTCCCCCGTACACTTGTCACTTGTTCCCTCGATTGCATAAATAAATATACAATTTGATTTATTAAAAGTCAATTTAACCCACCCATCATAAAAGAGCTCCTAAAATCACTCCTATTTGTCCCTTTATTTCCCATTCATGACTGACACCTTACTAATTCTGAGTTGAGTGAAAATAGGAACTCTCTCCTAGTTACACTAGTGTTAACTAGAGTCTAGATTCATTTCTATGTTTGCACAATTCTTTCATGCTTTATTCCTTTCTTATATTAAATTTCATTATGGCATTTTCTTGCACATATGAAGATAATCTTAATTTTGTACACTTATTTCCTTTTTCTTAATTTCTCAATTCAATTTACCTCCTTCCTAAATTAATTGAGTTAAAAATTATAGTTCAGCCTCTTTGCAAGAACTTAGACTTAGGCTTAAAATCCAGAATAGAGTTAGAATTTGATTGGGGTTATAATTATAAATCCATTCTTTAATTAATTAATTAATTAATTAATTTGTTAGTGCTCAAGTTTTTAGAAGGTTTAATATTTGCTCAAAGTTTTCTAGGCCACCTATATTGATTGACTCAAGTTTAATTCCACGACGTTCCCTTCAAGACGCATTTTGTGCTCCAAGGGTGCCACTCGCTTTTAGTTCAAATTTTTAATAACACGATGTGCCCTTCAAGATGCCCTTCGTGTTCCAAGGGTGCCACTCGCCCTTGAATGGTTTTGCTAGTTGTTCGACCCTTGGAGTCAACACTCCATTCACGTGACCTTGTGAAAGACTAAGAGCTTCTAAGGAATAAGGACCCTACATTATTGTGCTCCCCTTAGAATCTTCATGAGTGATTGTCTTAGTCTTCCTTCACAGCATCACAAATCTCTCAAAATAGGTAATCGTTAAACTACAATTTGAGCCAGGTGGGAGCACTATTTGGTTGTTACAGAGATGCTTCCACACATATCCTTCAATAACTGGTCTATGTGCATGGCCCCTTTACTCCTTATGTGAGTCATATTAGAAAGAAATCATCATCTTGCATCCATCAATGAAACATTGTCAATGATCCATAAACAACATCATAATATAATCGATCATATGTCACATATGCATAAATGAAATACTCAAACCAATACAATCCACTCCTTGACTGAATCTAGAGTCCAATGAGGTCCATTGATGCCATCAGCATCCTCAATCTGTGCAGTATCCTGCACACTCACGGGAAAATTGTTAATAGCATCTATCAACACATAGGTATCAAAACCACATAAATCATAATCCATCAACATCATCATAAGAATCCATGAGCGACACAGACAACGATATACTAAAACCAGATCACTTGCATGCAAGCATCCTCAAAGAATAAGTCAATAACATGTTCTCATAAGAGTTGGATGTTAGATACACCTTGTCTTGTTTCAAACTTCATCCCGAAGTTTTGCAGTATATAAATATGGTAAATAAATCATCTAACAAGATCTGTATGTTTAACTATCAAGTAAAAATGGAAATTTCTCACGCATATCATATGCGTCCGTAGTCGAGTGAGGACTATAATTGTCCCACTGGAACTTGACTTGGTTTGACACCGTAGTTGTCGAATTCGATGGTCCAGAATGCATATTGGCTCTGCCATGAGTGCACCCTCATCCGACATCATAAGAAACTCATGCGAATCACATGTGTAGGATTACTAACATAATGTCTCAAACAAATACATGAAAAACATCTACAAATTCCTCCAAGAATGAGGCACGGCTAGTTAATAGACCACAGGTCCCTTCTCTTTCAAAACTTCAAAATGCCCCACAAACCTAGTAGAGATTTTAGCACCCCTTCCGAACTTAATCCGACTCTTGTGCAGTTTCACTTGTAAAAAAATTTGGTCTCTAACTTCATATTTGTGGCCAACGTGATGTGCATCAACATAAATATTTTGTTGACATTGCGTTGCTTTGATCCTTTTTGTTATCATTTGTAATTGTTTTTCCATTTCTTGGATCACTTCTAGCCATATTGAGACCCTATCCTCAATTCGATCCCAACTCAATAGCGTCTGAAACAGTCGCCCGTAGAGAAACTCAACGATGCCATCTTAATGTACCTTGATGGTTGTTGTTGTATGCAAACTCTGCTAGCAGCAATAAATCTTCCCATTGTTTATGTTGGTCCATCACATACATATGCAACATATCTTCCAAAATTTGTTTCATTCCTTCTTTCTTCTTGTCGGTCTCAGGTTGATACGTTGTACTAGAGTTAAATTGGGTTCCCAAGGCCTATTGGAAACTAGTCCAAAATCACCCTGTAAACACTGATCCTCTATCGAATATGATTCTTTTGGCACTCCAGGAAGTCTCTCAATCTTGCTGAAAAAATTTCCAGGTATGTATGGTATCTGATATGTCATACACACAAGAATAGAATGTGTAGTCTTTGTCAGAGTGTCAATTACTACAAAAATCGAGTCATGCCTCCTTGTCATCAGTGACAATCCAACAGTAAAGTCCATTGAATGGCCTCCCATTTCGATTCTGGAATGACCTGAGGTTTTATTAATCCAGACGTATGTCTATGTTCATCCTTCACTCACTGACATTCTAGAAGTCTCACCACATAGCTAACTAAGTCCTCCTTCATCCATTCCAGAAGAATAAGGGCTTAAGATCTGCCCTCATCTTCGTGACTCCTTCATGAGCCATGTATACTGCTCTAAGAGCTTTGCTTAAGATAAATTTTCTCAATTTTTCGTTAGGAGGTACACAAATTTGGTTATTATACCTCATCAATCCATCGTTCTCCAATGTATATTATTTAAACTTTGGTACCATCATAGTGTCTTGTTCGATAAATTCCTTAACCTCTTTATACATGTCCTCATTGAACGATATAGTTAGAATCTTTTCTCGAAGATTCTTCTGAAGAGGTATCACCGATAATATGTGTGGTCTCCGACTCAATGCGTCTACCACTTTTTTCACCCTTCACTTAATGTACTTAATCTCAAATCATATTTACTAAGCAATTCTGACCAATGCTTTTTCCCCGCATTCAAGCCATTCTGTGTAAAACGTGCTACATTTATCAGTGATCTATTTTTTCTTTTTATTCTGTATTTCCATCAAATCAGATAGTGTCTCCACACTCTCCAAGCATACAAAATGGCCAATAATTCCCAACAATGTGTTGCATAGTTCTCCTCATTCCTTCTTAATTTCCTTGAGATGTAGGCAATCACTTGATCATTTTTCATCAATAATCCACCTAGAACTTCCTTGGAAACGTATGTGTATACAAAGAAATCTATGTTCATGTCAAGGACCTTTACTATCGACGTTGTCGTCAACATCTCATTGAGCCTTTGAAATGATTCTGACACTTCTTGGTCCATACAACTTATTTTTTTCCTTCAACAATTCCATTATAAAATTTTCTACCCTCAAAAAACCTTCAACGGACCATCGATAATATCCTGCCAAAACCAAAAATATGTGTACTCCTGGTACATTTCTCAGCGTAGGACATTGTATAATAGACTCTACATTTTTTGGATTTACAACGATGGCTTGGTCAGATATAACATGCCCTAAGCAATGAATCCTCGAGAGAGGTTCAATAGTTTCCCATAAATTGTGTTCCCGTAAACACTATAATACTAAGCGCAATGCTCATCAAGTTCCTCTGTCATACGAGAATATATCAATACGTCATCAATGAATACTTGAACTAACTTGTCCAAGAATTCAAAGAATGCATCATTCTTCAAACTCTTGCATACCCCGGGGAGTTTGTTCATCCCAATGGAAAAATGGTAAACTCAATGTGTCTGAGTCTCGTCTTGAATGTGGTCTTAGGAATATCTTCCTTCTTAATTCATACCTGGTGATATACTAATATCAAGTGGATCTTTCAAACACATTTGCATCTTTCATTTGGTCAAACAAGTCATATATTCATGACAATGGATACTGGTTCTTGATCGTTTCCCTATTCAATTGATGGTAGTCGATAAAAAGTCTCCACGACCCATCCTTATTCCATATGAAAATAATAGGCACACCCCAAGGAGACAGACATGGATGTATTAGTCCTACTCCAAGAACTCCCTCAGTTTCATTTTCAACTCTTGTAACTCAGGCGTCAACATATGATAAGGTGTTCTTACTATCGGTTTACTTATAAGTTTCCCATCGATTGTAACACCCAATCTCCTTTGGGAGGCATACTTGGTAACTTTTCTGGAAATACGTCAAAAACACTCGTACTACCCAAAGGTTTTATAATCCTTATGCCTCGCCCTTTTCATTTAGCACCAAGATTTCATATAATTGGATCCCTTGCAGATACTCTTTTGCAGTTGTACCTGACATGTCGAGCCCAGTGGACCTATTCTCAGCTTGGAGGTGGTTTACCATTGCGTGTATCCTGTGGGCCTTTCCCACAACCCCAACTGTACTGCGTCCTCTTGATCCGACTGATCTGGCCTTCTCAAGCAGATAGTCTCGCTGGTAATGTGGCTCTCCACATGTCCAACATTCAACCTTTGGTCCAGTACTCATGGTCCCCGAAGTAGAAGTTGTTGGCCTACCATTTTGCTATCTTGATTTGTTCTACTAAATAGGCCTAGACTGTTGCTACACTCTAGATGTGGTCTGTCCCATCGGTCTTGCAAGAGTCAAGAGCTAACCCCTCCTAGTCCTATCTTCCTCTGCAATGAGGGCCTTCAGGACTACATCGTGCAATGTCTTGGGCATTAGGATACTCATATATGCATGGATGTTGAAGCTAATGCCAATGAAAACTTGTTGACCATTGTGTCGTAAGGCGTTTAACTCATTGAGTTCACACTCAATGTATTCCTCTAACAAATTCCTCTCTCAAAAAATCTCCTCAAACAACTCCCATGAAATGTCTTCGACGACCATGTTTAGTTGCAGTAGGAGAATCTTCCACCATAGAAGAGTGCTCCACTTTAGCTGAAAGACCGCCACACTGACTTTCAAGCTGGAGGGGTAGTCACGAAGTGCAACGTACATCGCCTGTTCTCCAGCCCTTCCCAAATAGCTGAGCCTTTTGTGGCACCCATGAAATCAAAAAAATTCACCTTCTCGAGTTCTCTGTGAATGCTACCACTTACTGTCGGAGCGTGCTACGAACCCTCATTGGGTACAAGCGCTATGGCCTCATCTCTATTGAGTCGATTAAGCAAGGCCTTTGACATCCTCTAGAAGGACCTTGTACAATCAACCACATTCCTCACAACAATCTTCTTATGTCCAAAGACTTACTCTTCTCCTTGAGGGTTAGACCCATTAGGCGTGGATGCTACTGGAGGAGTCACACCTCCTCCCCTAGCACCATGACTTCTTGTAACCAGGATTACTGTAGGGACAATTTCAAATTTAAATTATCGATAAATTTTGACCCAGGTATAATACAGAAGAAGGAACGATGATCCACAGTTGCAGTGTTGAACTCGCTTTGATACCATATGTAACAACCCTACCATTACGTCAACCAAATGAAGTACACAACTCCTTTTGTATTAGGATATTAAACTTGTTACAACATAAATAACAACATCACAATGATACATCATTGTAACTAAAATGACACATAAGCATTATAATAACATAACTACAAGCAACACAATTCAACATATAAACAATGACTCATTAACACATCATCACATAAATAATGACATAATCAATCATATCACGATCGATTGAAGCAATATAGAAATTTAACATCAACCATGTCACTTAGCATTAAAAGAAACTACCTGCCAAACCTATCCTCCATGGTTAGGACTTCTACGACACATAACAAATGCTCAAGTCCAGGATTCATCTGATTGATTTTGACCATTTAACGTCTCAGGGATAGCGATTGTTCTGAGGAACAAGGAGGTGTCTAAATCCCGCTAATCCAATCAAGATGACAACAACTATATCAATCAAGAAATCTTAATCATCAATTATTCATGGTACAAAAGTATTGCAATCACAAAATTAAACATTCATCAACCTTATTTCAATACGTGCAAATAATCTATTCACTTAGGAAATCATACATCACATCATTCAATGCACGCAAATAATTTAACCGCTTAAGAAATCACACATCAAAATTATTTCAAGGTGCAACAGTGACGATCAGTTTGTTTCATGGCGCAAAGAAATTCCAAGTACTCAATCCATTATACATCAATAATATTCATGGCACAAGAGAATCTATCATCTCAATTAAACATTATTATTGGCATAGATGATTTTAGGGGCGAAATTTCGCCCATGGGCGAAATTAAGGGGCCTCTAATTTTTTATTGGACGAATTTTTTGTATTAAAGTGATTTTTTCAAACTTATTTTATTAGCCCGTAATTTATTTTAAGGTAAAAATCGTGTACAGGGTTAGCCCATGTTTTTAGAAGGGATAGAGGAAAACAAATTATATTTAGCCCCCGAAATTTGGGGGAACAAGCTTCCATTAGCCAAACTTCGCCCCCGATTTTGTGGTGTGGGCAGTAAAATCGGGATTTATGGTTTAATTTCGCCCCTGATTTTGTGGTATGGGCAGTAAAATCGGGATTTATGGTTTAATTTCGCCCCTGATTTTGTGGTATGGGCAGTGGGCACTAGAACATGGAGATTTTTGGCCCTCCCACATGGTATAAATTATATGGTATCTGAAATTCATTCCCCAGTTTACATCTTCATTCTTTTGTTACCTCTTATTTCCCCTTTGGGCCTTGAGGTTTACGGGTTTAGTATTTACTCTTGTCTTCTGGTTGGTAACGGGTTACTCCCAGGTTCGGCCCAGGCACCAGTTGGCAGACTGCACTGTGCAATGACCATATTTTGTTAATCCAAGACCCCGCTCGCAGAGGAGGAGTAGGACCACGCTCGCAGAGGAGGACTCGCAGAGGAGGCTC
>JASDQU010438025.1:34221-50997 GCA_032191745.1 Picea mariana | reverse complement strand
TTCAATCCCGTAGTTCTTAAATAAAAATGATTACCATTATATTAATTGGAGCTCAGCACAATTAAATCAACGTAACTAATTCACACAATTGTAGACATCAATTGAACGATTAAGGAAATCCCAATGATCACTCAACAAACCATTAGGTTAAACAATTGAGAAGCATCTATTTTCCGTTAATAAACAATATCTCAGTGTTCCATTAATGAAAATTAATAAACTATATTCAATTTCAAGATAACACTTATGAACCAATATTCAGTTTTCCATTAATAGACCATTAATAAACAAAATTTCGATTTCGAGTTAATAATTAAGAAACAATATTTTTGTTTTCCACTGATAAACAAATAATAGACAAACATTCATATTTACATTACCCGACACCATTAATCGCGGAATTTATTTTTAAGAATTTAATCGTGGAACATAAATTTAATTCATATTTCCAATACTAAGCAAATGATAAGCAATAATCCAGATTTCCCAGCGCAATTACCGTGGCACAAAAAATTAATTCAGATTTCCAATAACAAACAATAATAATCAATAATTCAGATTTCCCACAGAGATTTAAGCATTTAAATTAAAACAAAAATAAGGGTCTGATATCAATGCTCTGTCGCAGAAGGAATATATGGCACAGTAAGGTAAAAATTTTAATATAAAACAAAAACTATATGTCTGAATTTAACCGGCCCTGAGACATTTAGAATAGTGACCAAATGGAAAAACAAAAGAATTCACCCTGCTTCCCATAGCCAATTCGGTCTGCCTTAGTTAGATTTATGTACAATGTAAACGTGGTCAACTCAAAGATAAAGTAAAGTTACCTATATCCATTTGTGTATACAAACAAAAATGTAAGCTTTTGATAATGGTTTTATTTGCAATTAATGAATTCAGGTAAGGAAAATGATAAATCGATCAGTTGAGATGAAAATATTAACTAAAATTAGAATGGTTTTRTGAAGATGCCATTACCAAAATACAATGCAAAATCCAAGGCAGAAATAGTCAAATAAAATACAAATTAACTTATTTCAAATTATCTGGCATTTTTATTTTTTAGGGCTTCTTTTAATACAAAGCATATTGGAAAATGATGCTGCGACCATTGAGGGCACAAAATCAGTCTAGASAATCCATTTGCGATAAATAAGTACTCTCATACCACGAGTGAAAGAGATATGTTACAGTAAGAGAAGAAGATGTATCGTGGGGAAACGATTCAGACAACAAACGAATGGAGGGAAGGAAGGTTTCTTAAAGTGGAGAGTAAAGGCGCCAGTCTTTAGCTGACAGTCAGTTGGGCAAGGTGATTCGGTTTCAGTAAAATCCATGTGATCTCAAGGCTCCAGACGAAGTAGAGGTAAGGAATTTATAGCAGATGCCCTTATTGTGGTAACAGTCAGGAAGAAACAACTACGTTTTAAGCAACCAAGAAAACGTAGAGGGTTAAGTGGAGGTTTCCAGGTTGCTTGCCATTAAAAATGTATAGAGGGTGAGAGATAGAAGCCATGAATAAATACGCGCTAGGTGATTTGGGTAAAAACTCAGAGTACAAAGGATTTGCCCTCCAAGACAAACTCATGGCTGGGACTTCGGTTTGTTCTACCACATGTTTTCCAGAGAAGCAATGATATGAAGAGGTTAAATGGGAATTTAAATTCTAAAACGAGCAGGAAGAATTATAATGACTAACCACTCCATAGACGACATAATTCACTTATTCATTAGTCAACAGTTAGTGGGTAGCCTTGGAGGCCTTTGACCTCCACCAAGGAATTGGATGAACCCATCCACATTCAAGGAAAAGAAGAGAGTAGGAGTTTACAAGAATCTGGAGCGGCGAAATGCATTAAACGCAGAAGTGAGGATAATTCACTTATTTCATGGGTTAAATGAATCTTAAAACTGAACTATAAATTACTGTCATATAATTCCATCGGAATTATATTCTTCATTAACACTSCAACTGAATTCTAGTTTTATATCATATTTGCAACACATCTAAATCTAAGCTAAAATAAAAATTCATCTAAATTATAACTTTCCAACTGTTGTCCATAAATTCAGTACAAGATTCATCAACATCGATATTGATATACAAAGAAATTTTAACTAAACTACCAATGAAAAATATTAAACCTGCTTGTCGTATCCGAAGGTGAAAAATCCAAAGTTGTTGTCCCAAGCTTGCGCTCCATCCATCTCCTGCTTGCTAACCTTTGCGACTTCACCAGTACCTCCCAGGAAACGCTAGGGGTAATCTTCTTTCCCTTGAGCCCCCTGATCCACAAAGGGGCCACACTCACAACCATAGATTCTAGCTCCCATATCGCCTCACAAGGTCGAGATACCACTTGTTATCCGAATGGGTATCTCAACTCCCACAAGAAAAACTCAGTCAAGATAAAATCCGACAGTGTAACTTTACGCATAGGAGACGTGATCCATACTCCTCCACCATCCCTTTTATAGAGTTTTTTTAGTGATTAGTTTCCCCAAACCCTCTTTAGATTATTTTTATTAAATTTAATTAGGATAAACCTCCCCCATACACATGTCACCCGATCCCTTAGTTGCACCAAAAAATCAATTTATTAATTAATTAAACTTTCTTATTTCCCTCACCTACCTAAAAGTGTTCCTAAAAATGCTCCTTGGTGTCCCTTTATTCCATTACATTTCTTAAATGAATTACGCCTTATGTAAAGCCTAGTTGAGTTCACAAATAGAAAGTTCCAAAGGCTAGATTCCCTACTAAGTTATACATTCCTTTTTTTCTTGAAGTTTCCCTTTTCTTTAAGTTTCCATTTTTCTTTTAAGTATCCCCCTTTTTTTAACTATGTTTAGAATTAACAAGTTTAGACAAAAAATTAAACATTCATTAAATTTTAACTTTAATTATTCATGCTTGAATATTCTTTACCCCCTTCTTGTTACATGTCCAATTAGTTTTTTTTTTATTCACAAATTCTACTTAGACCTAGGTTTTTTAAATCCACTAGGCTTGGAGACAGTTCTTAAGGGAAAAAATCACTCATGCCATCATTCATTTTAAGGTCGAACAAGTCCTAAGGAGGCATAGTTTTCTAGGTACTAGGTTTATTAACTTACCATATTTAAAATCGTGACATTCCATTTAAGATGCACTATGTGCTCCAAGGGTGCCACTCAACTGCATTCCAGTTTTATTTGCGCGACGTGCCCTTCAAGATGCACTATGTGCTCCAAGGGTGACACTCGCCTCTTGACTGGATTTGGTAGATGCCAAACCCCTGGAGTCAATACTCCATCAAGTGACGTTATGGGAGACTAAGGGCCTCTAAGAAATAAGGAACCTTCCTTATTGCGCACCCCTTAGAATCATCGTGAGCGACTGTCACAGTCTGCCCTCACGACATTGTAGATCTCTCGAATTAGGTAATTGTTAACCTATAGTTTGAGCCACGACGAAAGTGCTAGTAGGCTATGGTAGGGATGTTTCCACACCTCTCTCTCAATGTCTCTAGTTGTCACACATGACGCCTTTACTCCTAATTTGAGTTTGTTTAACAAACTATCGTCAGCCTGCATCCATCAACAAAACATGTCAGTGATAACAATCAACATCATAATATCTAGTCATATGCGACATATGTAATATCGAAACATTCAAATCATAACTATCCTATCCTAGACTCGATCTGGAGTCCAAGGATATCCATTGATTCCATCGGCATCCTCAACTGTCCAAAGTCCTACACACTCAAGAAAGCCAGTCAATAGAACCTGTCAACATAAATATCATAAAATAACATATCATCAAATCCACAAACATCATCATGCTCCATAATCGAATCAATCAATCATATAGTGAACCGAATCATTTGTACACAAGTTTCCACAAGAATAAGTCACATCAGGTGCGCACAAGAGCGAGATGTTACATACACCCTATCTTGTCTTAAACTTCATCTTGAAGTTTCACAGTACACAATGCACAAATAAAGTATCTGACAATATCTAAATGCATAGCTATCAACAAAGGGATATTGATGACGCATATCATATGCATCCTCCCAGGTAGCTAAGTGTGGACTATAATTGTCCTACTGGACCTTGACCCAATCGACAGCTCGACGCCATAGTTGTTGAATGCGACAGTCCAGGAAGCGGATTGGTTCCGCCGTTAGCACACCCTTCCCAACATCTGCCAAGAACTCGGTCAATTTCCTGCATAGGATCACTGAACTAAATTCACACATGGAAACAACATAAGCATCATGAAATGCCTAAAAAATGAGGCAAGACTATCTGTTATTCCCTTCATAATTATGGTTGACGCGACACGCATAGAAAACCCTTATGCCAATAATGCACTTCTTCCATCCCCTTTCTTATCATTTTGTAATGGCTCTTTCAATTCTTGGATCTCTTTTGATCCTACTAGGACCCCATCCCTGATTCGATCCCAACTCAAGGTGTCTGACATGGTCACCCATAAAGAAACTCAAATGGCGCCATCTTAACCGTTCTTTGATGGTTTTTGTTGCACACAAATGAGACCAGCGGCCTGAACTATTCCCAACGTTTATGTTGGTCCAACACACACATACTCAACACAACCTTCCCAATTTGGTTCATTCCTTCGATCATCCTGTCTATATCAAGAACAAGTTGTACTAAAGTTTAGTGGTGTTCACAAGGCCTCTTGGGAAACCTTTCCAAAATAATATTGCAAACACTGACTCCCTTATCATATATGATTCCTTTGGTATGTATTGAAGTCTCAACATCTTGCCGATATAAACTCTAGCCATACTTGGCACTTGATGTGTAGTACGCATAGGGAAAAAATGTGAACTCTTTGTTAGAGTGTCAAAAGTCATGACAATCGGGTCGTGCCTCCTTCTCGTCAATGACAATTCAACAGTGAAGTCCGTCGAAATGACCTCCCATGTCAATTTATGGTTAACATGTGGTCGTAGCCATCTTGTCGGATGTCTATGTTCATCATTCACCTACTGATCTTCTAGACATCTCACCATGCAGTTGACAATGTCTACCTTTATCCCTTACAGAAGAATAATGGGTTAAAGTCATTCTTCATGTTCATGACTCTTGGATGTGCCATGTACACTACCATATGAGCTTTGCATAAGATCAAAACTTCTCAATTCATCATTGGGATGTAAGTAAATCTAGTTACTATATCTCAGAGATCTATCATTGTCCATAGTATATCCCTCAATTTTGGTACCAGCATGGTGTCTTGCCTGAAAAATTGCTTACCCTCTTTATACCAATCACTGTCGTGTTGTAGTTAGAATCCTTTCACATAGATTTGTTTGAAAAGGTATCACTGAAAATACGCATGGTATCCAACTCAACATGTTTGCCATTCTCTTTATTATTCATTTTAAATAGGAAATATCAAAATCATAATTGTTAAACAGTTCTGACTAACACCTTTTTCGCGCATTCAAGTCATGTTGCTTAAAAATGTGTTGTAAATCATAGTGGTTCATTTTTAGTTTGAAATTTCCATCCAATAAAGTAGTGTCTCCACACTCTCTAGGAAATACTATCGCTAACAACTCCAAATCATGTATCACGTAGTTCTCCTCATGCTTCCTCAACTTATTGATATGTAAGTGGTCACTCCACTGTCTTGCATCAAGACTCTGACTAAGACTTCCTTGGATGTGTCTATGCATACAAGGAATTTCACGTCCGTGTCAGGGACCCTTAGTATCGGGGTTTTCATCAACAACTCCAAGATCTTTTGAAATTCTTTCGCACATTTCTCCGTCCATAAAATCTTCTTGTTTTCTTATGTAATTTCATAATTGAATTTTCTATGTTCCAAAAACCCTCGATGAAGAATCAATAATATATCGCTAAACCCATGAAGCTATGCACTTATGGTAGATTAGTCAGTGTAGGCTAGTCTATAATAACTAATACCTTCGCTATATCGACAATGATACCTTCGCCAGAGATGACATGCCATAAAAAGAGAATTTTGCTAGTTTCCAAAATAATTCGTTCTCTTGTAGATATTGTAGTACAAGGGGAAAAGTTCGTTAGTTTCCTTCATTGTCTAAGAAAAAAAAATCATCAATAAATACCTGAACAAATTATCCAAGTATTCATGAAACACCCCATTCATCAAACTCATGAATACCCAGGGGCATTTTTCAGTCAAAGGTAAGCTCATAGTGCCTGAACCACATCTTGGAAGCGGTCTAAGGAATATGTTTCCCTTTAATCACAACTGGGGATAACCTAATCTTAGTTCGATCTTCAAAAACACTGTCACACCCCTCATTTGATCAACAGATAATATATTCTTGGCAACATATATTGGTTCTTGATCATGGTCCTATTCAAATGATGACAGTCAATGCAGAGTCTCCACGACCTATCCTTCTTTCATACGAAAATAATAGGTGCACCCGAGGGTGACATACCTGGAAATATAAGTACTAGGTTCAACAACTCCTTATGTTTCATTTCAATTGTTGTAACTCTGAGGTCGATATCCAATAAGGTGCACATGCTATCAGTTTAGTCCCTGGTTTTAGGTCTATTTTAAACTCCAAGTCTTTTGTGGAGGCAGTCTAGGTAATTTTCTTGAACACGTCAGTTGCATTTGTGCCATGGGATAGTCGTTCAATACCTTTGTCACGACCTTGTCATTCAGCGCCAAGAATGCATACGACTTGCATCCTTTCATATGTTCTTCTTTAACTTTAGGGAAAAAGGAACTTCAGGGATACTCCCTTGTTCCTTCCTACAATCACCCTTCTATGTCCCTCATCATCGGTCCATCTTAACCACGTTTGTCTTATCATTGAGCATTGCATCATGCAATTCCTACCAATCCATACTAATCATGTCATGATAAGATCTTAAGATCACGATGCTTAGGTCGAACTTTGTTACATTATTTCTTTGTTTAAAGCAATAGTTCACACCCCTTCCTCCAACCATATGGTTGGCACCCGAAGTCACTTTGGTGAATATAACCTCATATATTTGAATTCCTTCACTTTAATCCCTTCAGCGTGGTACTAGGAATATATATTTCTATAGCACCAGGATCTAACAAATTCTAGAATTTTTGGTTGGAAATGGTACCTGACACTTTGAGAACAGTGGACCGGTGCCCGATATGGTGTTTATTCACCACTGTCAAGAATCCTATGGGACTTGCACATCTTCACAACGATAGTGTGTCATGTTGATTCGTCTTCTCTGGCCCTCTCCACTGGACAATTGCATTGGTCATTTGGCTATCCACATGTCTAGCATCTAGTAATTGGTCTATTATTCCTTGTCCCCAAAGTAGTAGTTATTGGCCTACTAGACTAAAACCCTATTCGGTTCCGTTGAACCATCCTAACCACTGATACTACTAAAGCGGTGGTCCCCACTAGTGGGGTTCTCTGCTGAGGAACCTGTCATCGTGGTGTTGTAAAAAAGGGTCCTATAGACTTATCTTGATACAAAGATGTATTTTCTAGTCAGCGTCTGATGCTTCTATGCACCAAATGTCATCAATCTAGACAATCTTCCACAAGTCCTTCCCTCACTCCCGTGGTCAATTCTTCTTCAACTGGAAGGCCTACTAGACTACATCATGCAATTTTTGAGGCATTTAGATCCTTTCCTTCACACGATAGCTGGAGTTAAGGCTAACAAAAACTTTCTAACCTCTAGCTTCTCCGTGCTTAATTGTGGGGCATACCAGAGTAGCTTCATAGGTCTTGTCTCATAATCTAGCACCATACGACCATCCTATCATAAGGCGTTGGACTCATCGAGTTGGCGCTCAATGAGTTCGTCAACATTTACTTCTCCCAAAATTGTAGATCGAATCGTTCCCATAACACGGCTTCAACGACCATGTTTATTTGAGGTAGGAGCGTTGTCCACCATAGAAGAGCACTGCCCTTTAGTTGAAGACTTCCATGTGGACCTTTGTGTTGAATGTCGAAATCATGAAGTGCGAAGGACATTGCCTGGATCTCCAGCCATGCCTTGACCACTGAGTCGTCCGTTGCACTCATGGACTCAAGAACTTAACCCTGTTAATTTTTTCATGAAATCTACCAGTATTAGTTGGGGCACAATGTGGACCCTCAGGGGTACTAGTTGCCTGGCCTTATCTCTGCACAAATGGTTAGTCAAGGCCTTTTACATTTCCTTGAAGGACTTTGTCAAACTCAACACATCCAATGTGACAATCTGCTCATATTCAAGACTTCTTCTTCTCCTTGGGGGTTGGACCCCTCTGGCACGGGTGCTATTGGAGGCATTGTGCCTCCTCCCCTGGCACCATTTTGTGAACCATCGCAGTGTCCTCTAACCATGGGTAAATCATGTACACGTTAAAGTTTTTAATTAGTGCTATGTTATTAATTCAAGTATCTAATTCATTGGAAGGCGTGGCTACCAATAGTTGTAGGTTTGAACCCGCTCTGATACCATATGTAACACTCCCTCCATTACAAAAACAAGTGATGTACAACAAGTAAATTTATTTACTTATTTATTTATTAAGTCGCGTTAGGTAAATAAAACATCATAACGAACAACAACATCAATGATATTTGATTTCATCAACCATCAATCTTAAACCATAATTAACCATGGCGCGCGAGCAAACATTTGCATAGAAAATCATAGGCCCCAATAAACCCAAGGCGCAACAACAAATATCAGTTATTTCCATTGCGCAACTCCTAAACTCAACGTGCTATCATCTGCTAGAGAAAAATTCATTTTACGCAAGAAGATTAAAATCTAAGATCAACGACCACGAACCTAAATTCTCTTCTCGCAAATAGTTCAAAATCTAAAAATACATTACATTAAATTTTCAGCGTGCACAAAGAGTCTAATTTACTCAAATAGACCTTCCTCACATTACTGAATTGCACGCAAGCATTCTATCTATTTTTCCCGTCATTTATACATCATCAATCAAGACACATGACACATCGACTTGATTCACTACGCTTAAGGGAGATAAATGACAAAGATCATATGACAACTTCAATTTAAGGGCGCAAGTAAAACAACTTATTTCAAGGTGTGTGCATGATCTATTTATTAACTCAAGTTTAAACCAACATCAATCAAAAACGGTGGTGCAAGGGTAACCATCATCGTTACCAACATCCGTTAGCATTAATTATTAGCTGCGCACGAGATTAAACAATCTTAGAACATTCAGAAGTTATCTTGTGTAAGGGCGTCAGGTTAATTGGCATCTACTCCAACGCCAACGCCAGAGTGATCAACCCTAAGATTAAAGGTGCTAGAGAAGGATTAAAAAAATAACATACACTTACTTAAATTAACGTGCTCAGAACAAATTGTTACTAACTCAACATGCATCACCATTAATGGAATCTACACAAGTAATCTAGCTAGAACATGGTACATTCATTGATAATCCAATACACATGCAATCCCACTTATTATAGTACAACATAAACAATGACGCAAATTAAAATTTCATTAAATTAAGGCGCAGAAAAGACGATCAAGTTGTTAACTAAACACCCATTGATATTGAAAGATCAAGCGCAAGAGCATCTATCCAAAATTCACAGCGCAACAACTTCTGAGTGCTTATCATACATTAATATCACTTAATAATGCCAACTTCAGATATGGTCAACATATTATTCAACAACCTAATCTCGTTAGGTATTATGGTATTACAGGTGATGGACCATCTAAATAAGAGATAAAGGTGGAATGACCATAGACCACAAGCATTAAACTGATTATATATAATGTCGTTTATTAATGGAATTCAATCCCGTAGTTCTTAAATAAAAATTATTACGATTATATTAATTGGAGCTCAGGACAATTAAATCAACGTAACTAATTCACACAATTGTAGACAACAATTGAACGATTAACGACATCCCAATGATCACTCAATAAACCATTAGGTTCGACAAATGAGAAACATCTAGTTTTCCATTAATAAACAATATAGGAGTGTTCAATTAATGAAAATTAATAAGCTATATTCAATTTCCAGTTAACACTTATGAACCAATATTTTGTTTTCCATTAATAGACCATTAATAAACATAATTTCAATTCCTAGCTAATAATTAAGAAACTATATTTTTGTTTTCCACTAATAAACAACTAATAGACAATCATTCAAATTTCCATTACCCCGACACCATTAATTGTGGCACAAAAATTTAAGCTTAATCGTGGCACATAAATTTAATTCAAATTTCCAATACTAAACAAATAATAAGCAATAATCTAGATTTCCCAGCGCAATTATCATGGCACATAAATTTATTCAGATTTCCAATAATAATCAATAATTCAGATTTCCCACAGAAATTTAATCATTTAAATTAAAACAAAACTAAGGGTCTTAAATCAATGTTCCATCGCAGAAGGAATATATGGCACAGTAAGGTAAAAAATTTAATATAAAACAAAAACGACAGGTCCAAATTTAACCTCCCGTGAGACATTCAGAATAGTGGCGAAATGGAAAAAGAAAAGAATTCACCCTTCTTCCCATAGCTAATTCGGTCTGGCTTAGTTAGATTTATATACAATGTAAACGTTGTCAACTCAAAGGTAGATTAAAGTTACCTATAGACATTTGCGTATACAAAGAAAAAAGTTACCTATATACATTTGCGTATACAAAGAAAAATGTAAGCTTTTGATAATGGTTTTATTTGCAATTAATGAATTCAGATAAGGAAAAACATAATCGATCAGTTGATATGAAAATATTAACTAAAATTAGAATGGCTGTGTGAATATGCCATTACCGGAAAGCCATGCAAAATCCAAGGAAGAAATAATCAGATAAAATACAAATTAATTTATTTCAAATTATCTAGCATTTTTATTTTTGGGCGATTCTTTTAATACAAAGCATATTGGAAAATGATGTTGCAGTCATTGAGGGCCCGAAATGAATCTGGAGAAGCCATTCCCGATAAATAAGTAATCTCATACCACGAGTGAAAGAGATATATTACAGTATAAGGCATAGAATAAGATGCAGTGTTGGGCAACGATTCAGACATCAAACGAATGGAGGGAACGAAGGTTGCTTAAAGTGGAGAGTAAATGCAGCAGTATTTAGTTGTGGTAACAGTCAGGAACAAATGGCTGCGTTTTAAGTAACCAAGCAAACATATAGGGTTAAGTGGAGGTTTCCAGGCTAGTTTCCTTTAAAAACGTATAGAGAGAGAGAGATAGAAGCCGGGAATAAACATGCGCTGGGCGATTTGGGTAAAAACTCAGATTACAAAGGATTCACCCTCCAAGATGAATTCGTGGTTGCGACTTCGGCTTGCTAACAAAACAATACGTTTTCCAGAGAAGAAACGATATGCAGAGGTTAAATGGAAATTTAAATTCTCAAACAAGAAGGCAGAATTAGAACGACTAACCACTCCATAGACGACATAATTCACTTATTCATTAGTCAACAGTTAGCGCATATCCTTGGAGGCTTCTGACCTCCACCCAGGAATTGGATGAACTATTTGACATTCAAGGAAAATAAGAGAGTAGGAGTGTACAAGAATCTGGAGCGGTGAAATGCATTAAACACATAAGTGAGGATAATTTTCTTATTTCATGAGTTAAATGAATCTTAAAACTGAACTATAAATCCACTCTCATATAATTCCATCATAATTTTATTCTTCATTAACACATCAACTGAATTTTAGTTTTATATCATATTTGCAACACATATAAATCTAAGCTGAAATAAAAATTCATCTAAACTCAGAACAAGATTCATCAATATTGATATTCATATACAAAAAAATTTTAACTAAATTACCAATGAAAAAAATTACACCTGCGTACCATATCCAAAGGAGAAAAATTTGAAGTTGTTGTCTCGCGCTTGCGCTCTGTCCATCTTCTGCTTGCTAACCACTGCGACCTCCGATACCTCCCATCCAACGTTAGGGGTATTCTTCTTCCACCTAAGACCTCCCGAGACACAAAGGGGCCATGCTCAAAACTAGAGATTCTAGCTCCCATCTCGCCTCACAAGGTCAAGCTACCACTCATTATCCAAGATGGGTATCCCAACTCCCAAAAGAAAAATTCAGTCAAGATAAAATCTGCCAGTGTAACCTTATGCATACCAAACATGATCCATACTCCTCCTCCGCCATCCTTTTTATAGAGTTTTCTTAGTGATTACTTTCCCCAAAACCTCTTTAAATTATTTTATTAAATTTAGTTAGGATAAACCTCCCCTATACACATGTCACCCAATCCCTTAGTTGAACCATAAAATCAATTTATTAATTAATTAAATTTTTTTATTCCCCTCACCCACCTAAAAGTGTTCCTAAAAATACTCCTCGGTGTCCCTTTATTCCATTACATTTCTTAAATGACTTACACTTTACTTAAAGCCTAGTTGAGTTCACAAATAGAAAGTTCCAAAGGCTAGATTCTCTACTAAGTTAGACATTCCCCTTTTTCTTTATGTTTCCTCTCTTCTTTAAGTATCAATTTTTATTTTAAGTATCCTCTATTTTTTAACTAAGTTCAGAATTAACAAGTTTAGACAAAAACAACCATTTACCTGTTTTAATAAGTAAACCTTCATAAAAATTTTACTTTAATTATTCATGCTTGAATTTTCTTTACCCCCTTATTGTTATATGTCCAATTAGTTTTTTTTTTTGTTCACAAATTCTACTTAGACCTAGGTTTTTAAAATTCACTAGGATTGGTCGCAGTTCTTAAGGGTTAAATTTGTTATTAAACTTTATTCATACTATCATTCATTTTAAGGCAGTGTAGGTCCTAAGGAGGGAAAGTTTTCTAGGTACTAGGTTTATTAACTTACCATACTCAAAATTGTGATGTGCCCTTCAGGCTGCACTAAGTGCTCCAAGGGTGCCACTCGTTTGCATTCTGGTCTTATTTGTGTGACCTACCCTTCAAGACACACTATGTGCTCAAAGGATACCACTTGCCTCTTGACTAAATTTGGTAAACGTCAAACCCCTGGAGTCAATACTCCATCAGGTGGCCTTGTGGGAGACTAGGGGCCTCTAACGAATAAGGACCCTGCCTTATTGCACGCCCCTTAGAATCATTGTGAGCGACTATCACAGTGTACCGTCACGATATCGTGGATCTCTCGAACTAGGTAATCCTTAACCTACAGTTCGATCCATGATGGGAGTGCTAGTAGGTTGTGGCAAGACTACTTCCACACCTGTCCTTCAATGTATTTGGTTGTCATGCATGACCCTTTTAATCCTAATGTGAGTCTGGTTAGCAAGGTATCGCCAGCCTACATCCATCAACGAAATGTGTCAACGATAAAAATCAACATCATAATATCTAGTCATATGCCAAATATGTAATATCAAAACATTTAAACCATAACCATCGACTCCTGGACTCGATCCAGAGTCCAAAGAGATCCATCGATTCCATTGACATCCTCAAACGTCTAGATTCCTGCACACTCGAGAAAACTAGTCAATAGCAACTGTCAACATAAATATCATAAAATAACATATCATCAAATCTACAAACATCATCATGCTCCATAATCGAATCAGTCAATCATATAGTGAACCGGATCACTTGCACACAATTGTCCACAAGAATAATTCACAGCAGGTGCACGCAAGAGCAGGATGTTACAATAACAAAGGAGAATTGGGATTGATAAAGGAACTTTTTCTCCCTAATGTTGGATGGTTGTTATAGTGTCAAAAAATTTCTGAGTGCACTGGGATTGAGTATGGTCTGAAATTTGAATTTGAACATTGGAGGTGGGGACATCATGTTCTATAAATGAGCTACACAATCTAAATTGCTAGTTGTATACTCTCTTCATACAACTTGTTGTAGCTCAAGGGTTTTTGGTGAAGAAGACTACCCATTTGGGAGTTGTTGCGGTAGTGAATAGATATATTTCGCAAAGGAAAATTGGAGCTAATAATAGAATTGAAAAATTATTAAGGTAGGATCTTCTATAAACCTCTAAAATTGATATGTAACTCTAGAATTTGTTGAATCATTTTCTATTTTTGAAAATTTGGAATTTTTTTTTAATGATAATTGAAATTTCTAAAAAAATTCCAAGAAACTTAACATATGTTTCAATGTTTTGGTGGTGCATGAAAGGGACAAACACTTGGGGATATCATGCATTTACCTTCATGAACTAGATTTCCCATACGCAGGCCATATGTGCATCCTATAGGTGATTGTCTTAGTATTTGTGGAAAAAGATAATGCTTGAGTTTTTGCATGACACAAAAATGTGTTTCTATGATATTTCTTCTGTAATAAATTGTTTCTTTTCAACACATTTCTTGATTCAAATATACGAATTATTTAGAAATTGATTAAAGAGTATTTAAGTTTAAATGTGTGGGACTGAAAATATATATCTTGATTCTTTATTTGGGGAGTGTATTGTTTACGTTATTAAGTATTGAGTTTTATAATTTGTAAATTTATAATATGAATATTGATATGTTGTATTCCTATTTTAATTGAAAAAGGAAATATATACAGAGAGCATTGGAAAAGGGATTTCGTTTACATCAAAAGTGATGATTGAGTTATGTTCAAATTGAATTTTATTGGAGCTAATATGTAATCTTAATCTTAAGATTGAGTATTTTTTTATGGGAAATTTTGTGTTACAAAATCTTAAGATTGAGTATTTTTAAGGGAAATTTTGTGTTACAAATAGAATCTTGGTTATCTAAAAAGAGTTGTTTTCATTATTTGAGAAAGTTTATATATATTAAAAAAAAATATTGGATTATTGAAGATGGACTATTTGTACATTATTGAGAGAATTGTATGGTTTTTTAGGAGAAAATTGTGATCCATTGAATTATTAGTAAAGATCTAATCATTATGGTCTAAATATTATTCTTGATTAAATTAGTAATCTAGTTGGATTTGATACTTGTTACATATGCTTTAGTTGCAATTGAAATATTCCAAGTATAGTTGATTTACCCATAAGCATAAGTGCTAGTATTATGAAATTTGTAAATTTTAAGTATGTACAATAAATTTACTACAAATACATTCTTAATAAAAATAGAAAAGATACATTGGCGCACACACACATACAATGCATATATAGGATCCTATAACTTCTAAAATCCCTAATCCATTGATCGAGATTAGTCAGCAACCCTGATTCCTTGATCAAAATTAGAAAACCAATGATGAAAACCATGTGTTGAAATCTACTAAAAAATGGACACAAAAAATGCCAAAAAATCATTTTTTCTAGGGTGCTTCCCCCCAACCATCGCACAATGGGGATCGTGCCCCCTGGAAGCCCTCCTATAGATTCCAAGGTAGGGGTGGCTAGCACCCCTCGCGTAACCAAAAAAATATACCGCATACCCAAAATTATAACATATACCCAACATAATTAAGAATATATAATCATATGTAACATTGTATTGAAAAATATGTGATATTGAATTTAATTTTATACTTGAATAATAATAATAATAATAATAATTATTATTATTATTATTATTATTATTATTAACTCTATAAGTAGATTATATGACCAACAGATTTAAATCAATAATTTATTATTGAATATATTTTATCTATTTTATTTACTATATCTATATCTATATATATGGAGAGTGAAATTCAAATGCATGTCATAAATTTTATGGTGTTATTACGATTATTGTATTGTTTAAAAAAAAATTCAATTTTGTAAGTTGCATGCTTTGTTTTATAATAATGTCCCAAATGAACGTTAAATATGTCATGAAAGTGCGGTTACATATGCTAGGGCTTATGCACAATCGCATGGTTAGTAAAATATAAATTTTGAATGACTTGTAATTCTTGACTATTTTCCTTTTGAACTAATTAAAATTTGAAATTTTTTTTCACACACATGCAAGCAAGGGATGCAATGGATAGAAAAAGAGGAAGAGGTGGAATTAGGGTAGTGGAAGGCCATGGTTCAAAACATCAACTTCATACTACACCTCCAACATCTTCTCCTAGATTATATGTTCAGGGAAATGTACACATGGGTGAGGTTATCTCAACAAAGCCGTCATTTCGAAAAATATTTGATGCATTGATTAATATATTAACTAAAAAGCAAGTAGGGCTTTCATTCATGAAAATGGTCCAGTGAACCATTATAACGTTAATGGTTAAATAGAATCCGAGAACATTCAGTTTCGACAATTTTAGGGATTTACTAATCGAAAAGCAATTGAGGCATGGCTCAAGAATATTACAATATGTTTTCCATTAAAGAATTATACTTCTAATTTGAAGACGCATATAAGTAAATATAAGAAATTATACTTCTGAGCTCAAAGTGAATATGGCCATGTGTTTTTCATCACCCCAAAAAATAACGAATCAATAAGGTACATAACGCCTTGTTTATGGAATTGTAGTTCTCTTGGCATGCACACCTTTGGCATTCCTCCCAGAATAATTCAAGGTTATGGAGAACTGACTATTGGTATCTTTTATGAATAAAATGTGTCCTTCTTCTGGGCACTTAATGGTAGTAATTAATGTACTCCGAACAGAACATTTGGAAACAATTTATATTTTGTTAAGGATTGGTTGTGAGCGATCTAAAGTGAGTGAGCAATATAAATTAGTATGTGATATTTTGTAAATTCGTTGTTGTGCGAAACCTAAAGTGTGTGGTTATTAAGGTTTTTGATATGTAGCTAATGAAGTATGGTTGTT
>JASDQU010438025.1:17972-33935 GCA_032191745.1 Picea mariana | reverse complement strand
TGTTGTCCATAAATTCAGTACAAGATTCATCAACATCGATATTGATATACAAAGAAATTTTAACTAAACTACCAATGAAAAATATTAAACCTGCTTGTCGTATCCGAAGGTGAAAAATCCAAAGTTGTTGTCCCACGCTTGCGCTCCATCCATGTCCTGCTTGCCAATCTCTGCGACCTCACCAGTACCTCCCAAGAAATGCTAAGGGTAATCCTCTTTCCCTTGAGCCCCCTGATCCACAAAGGGGCCACACTCACAACCATAGATTCTAGCTCCCATATCGCCTCGCAAGGTTGAGATACCACTTGTTATCCGAAATGGGTATCCCAACTCCCACAAGAAAAATTTAGTCAAGATAAAATCCGACAGTGTAACTTTACGCATAGGAGACGTGATCCATACTCCTCCACCATCCTTTTTATAGAGTTTTTTTAGTGATTAGTTTCCCCAAACCCTCTTTAGATTATTTTTATTAAATTTAATTAGGATAAACCTCCCCCATACACATGTCACCCGATCCCTTAGTTGCACCAAAAAATCAATTTATTAATTAATTAAACTTTTTTATTTCCGTCACCCACCTAAAAGTGTTCCTAAAAATGCTCCTTGGTGTCCCTTTATTCCATTACATTTCTTAAATGAATTATGCCTTACGTAAAGCCTAGTTGATTTCACAAATAGAAAGTTCCAAAGGCTAGATTCCCTACTATGTTATACATTCCTCTTTTTCTTCAAGTTTACCTTTTTCTTTAAGTTTCCCTTTTTCTTTTAAGTATCCCCCTTTTTTTAACTATGTTCAGAATTAACAAGTTTAGACAAAAAATTAAACATTCATTAAATTTTAACTTTAATTATTCATGCTTGAATATTCTTTACCCCCTTCTTGTTACATGTCCAATTAGTTTTTTTTTTGTTCACAAATTCTACTTAGTCCTAGGTTTTTTAAATCCAGTAGGCTTGGAGATAGTTCTTAAGGGAAAAATTTACTCATACCATCATTCATTTTAAGGTCGAACAAGTCCTAAGGAGGCATAGTTTTCTAGGTACTAGGTTTATTAACTTACCATATTTAAAATCGTGACATTCCATTCAGGATGCACTATGTGCTCCAAGGGTTCCACTCGACTGCATTCTAGTTTTATTTGCACGACATGCCCTTCAAGACGCACTATGTGCTCCAAGGGTGACACTCGCCTCTTGACTGGATTTGGTAGATGTCAAACCCCTGGAGTCAATACTCCATCAAGTGACCTTGTGGGAGACTAAGGGCCTCTAGGAAATAAGGAACCTTCCTTATTGTGCACCCTTAGAATCATTGTGAGTAACTGTCACAGTCTTCCCTCACGACATTGTAGATCTCTCGAACTAGGTAATTGTTAACCTACAGTTTGAGCCACGACGAAAGTGTTAGTAGGCTATGGCAGGGGTGTTTCCACACCTCTCTCTCAATGTCTCTAGTTGTCACACATGACCCATTTACTCCTAATTTGAGTTTGTTTAGCAAACTATCGTCAACCTGCATCCATCAACAAAACATGTCAGTGATAACAATCAACATCATAATATCTAGTCATATGCAACATATGTAATATTGAAACATTCAAATCATAAATGTCTTCTCCCAGACTCTATCTAGAGTACAAGGATATCCATTGATTCCATCGGCATCCTCAACTATCCAGAGTCCTACACACTTAGGAAAACCAGTCAATAGAACATGTCAACATAAAGATCATCAAATAACATATCATCAAATCCACAAACATCATCATGCTCCATAATCGAATCAATCAATCATATAGTGAACCGAATCATTTGCACACAAGTGTCCACAAGAGTAAGTCACATCAGGTGCACACAAGAGTGGGATGTTACATACACCCCATCTTGTCTTACACTTTGTCCTAAAGTTTCACAGTACACAATGCACAAATAAAGTATCTGACAATATCTAAAAGTATAGCTTTCAACAAATGGATATTGATGATGCATATCATATGCATCCTCCCAGGTAGCTAAGTGTGGACTATAATTGTCCTACTGGACCTTGACCAGATCGACAGCTCGACACCATAGTTGTTGAATGCGACAGTCCAGGAAGCGGATTGGTTCTGCCGTGAGCACACCCTGCCCAACATCTACCAAGAACTCAGTCAATCTCCTGCATAGGATCACTGAACTAAATTCACACATGGAAACAACATAAGCATCATGAAATGCCTAAAAAATTAGGCAAGAATATCCGTTATTCCCTTCATAATTATGGTTGACGCGACACGCATAGAAAACCCTTATGCCAATAATGCGTTTCTTCCATCCCCTTTCATATCATTTTGTAATGGTTCTTTCAGTTCTTGGATCTCTTTTGATCCTACCAGGACCCCATCCCTGATTCGATCCCAACTCAAGGTGTCTGACATGGTCGCCTATAAAGAAACTCAAATGGGGCCATCTTAATGGTTCTTTGATGGTTGTTGTTGCACACAAACATGACCAGTGGCCCGAACTATTACCAACGTTTATGTTGGTCCAACACATGCATACTCAACACAACCTTCCCAATTTGGTTCATTCCTTCAATCATCCTATCTATATCAAGAACAAGTTGTACTAAAGTTTAGTGGTGTTCACAAGGCCTCTTGGGAAACTCGTCCAAAATAATCTTGCAAACACTGACTCCCGTATAATATATGATTCCTTTGGTATGTCTTGAAGTCTCAACATCTTGCCGATATAAACTCTAGCCATACTTGGTGCCTGATGTGTAGTACATATAGGGAAAAAATGTGAACTCTTCGTCAAAGTGTCAAAAGTCATGACAATCGGGTCGTGCCGCCTTCTCGTCAGTGACAATTCAATAGTGAAGTCTGTCAAAATGACCTCCCATGTCAATTTACGGTTAACGTGTGGTCGTATCCATCTTTTCGGATGTCTATGTTCATCATTCACGTACTGATCTTCTAGACATCTCACCATGTAGTTGACGATGTCTACCTTTATCCCTTACAGAAGAATAATGGATTAAAGTCATTCTTCATGTTCATGACTCTTGGATGTGCCATGTACACTACTATATGAGCTTCGCATAAGATCAAAACTTCTCAATTCATCATTGGGATGTAAGTAAATCTGGTTACTATATCTCAGAGATCTATCGTTGTCCATAGTATATCCCTCAATTTTGGTACCAGCATGGTGTCTTGCTCGAAAAATTGCTTACCCTCTTTATACCAATCACTATTGTGTTGTAGTTAGAATCCTTTCACATAGATTTGTTTGAAGAGGTATCACTAAAAATACGTGTGGTATCTGACTCAACATGTCTTCCATTATCTTCACTATTCATTTTAAGTAGGAAATATCAAAATCCTAATTGATAAACAGTTCTGACTAACGCCTTTGTCACACGTTCAAGTCATGTTGCTTAAAAATGTGTTGTAAATCACAGTGGTTCATTTTTAGTTTGAAATTTCCATCCAATCAGGTAGTGTCTCGACACTCTCTAGGAAATACTATGGCTAACAACTCCAAATCATGTATCACATAGTTCTCCTCATGCTTCCTCAACTTATCGATATGTAAGCGGTCACTCCACTGTCTTGCATCAAGACTCTGATTAAGACTTCGTTGGATGCATCTGTGCATACAAGGAATTTCACATCCATGTCAGGGACCCTTAGTATCGGGGTTGTCATCAACAACTCCAAGATCTTTTGAAATGCTTCCGCACATTTCTCCGTCCATAAAATCTTCTTGTTTTCTTATGTAATTTTGTAATTGAATTTTCTATGTTCCAAAAACCCTCAATTAAGAATCAATAATATATCTCTAAACCCATGAAGCTATGCACTTCTGGTAGATTAGTCAGCGTAGGCCAGTCTATAATAACCAATACCTTCGCTAGATCGGCAGCGATACCTTCATCGGAGATGACATGCCATAAAAAGAGAATTTTGCCTGTTTCCAAAATAATTCGTTCTCTTGTAGATATTGTAGTACCAGGCAAAAAGTTCGTCAGTTTCCTTCATTGCCTGAGAAAAAAACAAAATCATAAATAAATACTTGATCAAATTGTCCAAGTATTCCCGAAACACCCCATTCATCAAACTCATGAATACCCAGGGGTGTTTTTCATTCAAAGGTAAGCTCATAGTGCTCGAACCATGTCTTGGAAGTGGTCTAAGGAATAGGTTTCCCTTTAATCACAACTGGGGATAACCTAATATTAGTTCAATCTTCGAAAACACTGTCGCGCCCCTCATTTGATCAACATATAATATATTCTTGGAAACATATATTGGTTCTTGATCATGGTCCTATTCAAATGATGATAGTCAATGCAGAGTCTCCATGACCTATCCTTCTTTCGTACGAAAATAATAGGTGCACCCGAGGGTGACATACCTGGAAATATAAGTACTAGGTTCAACAACTCCTTATGTTTCATTTCAATCCCTGTAACTCAGAGGTCGATATCTGATAAGGTGTTCTTGCTATCAGTTTAGTCCCCAGTTTTAGGTCTATTTTAAACTCCAACACTTTTGTGGAGGCAGTCTAGGTAATTTTCTTGAACACATCAGTTTTGTTCGTGCCACGGGATAGTCGTTCAATACCTTTGTCACGACCTTGTCATTCAACACCAAGAATGCATATGACTTGCATCATTGCGTATGTTGTTCTTTAACTTTAGAGAAAAAGGAACTTCAAGGATACTCCCTTGTTCCTTTCTACAATCACCCTTCTATGTCCCTCATCATCGGTCCATCTTAACCGCATCCGTCTTATCGTTGAGCATTTCATCATGCAATTCCTACCAATCCATACTAATCATGTCGTCATAAGATCTTAAGATCACGATGCTTAGGTCAAACTTTGTTACAGTATTTCTTCATTTAAAGCAATAGTTCACACACCTTCCTCCAACCATATGGTTGGCACCCGAAGTCACTTCGATGAATCTAACCTCATATATTTGAATTCCTTCACTTGAATCCCTTCAGTGTGGTACTAGGAATATATATCTTTATAGCACTAGGATCTAACAAATTCTAGAATTTTGGTTGGAAATGGTACTTGACACCTCGAGAACAGTGGACTGGTGCCCGATATGGCGTTTATTCACCACGATCAAGAATCCTATGGGACTTGCACGTCTTCACAACGATAGTGTGTCATGTTGATTCGTCTACTCTGGCCCTCTCTACTGGACAACCGCATTGGTCATGTGGCTCTCCACATCTCTAGCATCTAGTAATTGGTCAATTATTCCTTGTCCCCAAAGTAGTACTTATTGGCCTACTAGACTGAAGCCCTATTTGGTTCCGCTGAACCATCCTAACCGCTGATACTGCTGAAGAGGTGGTCCCCACTAGTGGGGTTCTCTGCTGAGGAACCTGTCATCGTGGTGTTGTAAAAAAGGGTCCTATAGACTTATCTTGATACCAAGATGTATTTTCCAGTCGGCGTCTGATGCTTCTATGCACCAAATGTCATCAGTCTAGACAATCTTCCACAAGTCCTTCCCTCACTCCCATGGTCAATTCTTCTTCAGCTGGAAGGCATACTAGATTACATCATGCAATTTCTGAGGCATTTAGATCCTTTCCTTCACACGATAGCTGGAGTTAAGGCTGACACAAACTTTCTAACCTCTACCTTCTTCGTGTTTAATTGTGGGGCATACTAGAGTAGCTCCATAGGTCTAGTCTCTTAATCCAGCACCATACGACCATCCTATCATAAGGCGTTGGCCTCATCAAGTTGGCGCTCAATGATTTCCTCAACATTTACTTCTCCCAAAATTGTACATTGAATCGTTCCCATAACGCAGCTTCAACGACCATGTTTAGTTGAGGTAGGAGTATCGTCCACCATAGAAGAGCACTCCCCATTAGTTGAAGATTTCCATGTGGACCTTTGTGTTGGATGTTGAAATCGTGAAGCGTGAAGGACATTGCCTAGATCTCCAGCCATGCCTCGACGACTGAGTCATTTGTTGCACTCATGGACTCAAGAACTTAACCCTCTTAATTTTTTCGTGAAATCTACTAGTATTAGTTGGAGTGCAATGTTGACCCTCATGGGTACTAGTTCCCTGGCCTTATCTCTGCACAAATGGTTAGTCAAGGCCTTTTACAATTCCCTAGAAGGACTTTGTCAGACTCAACACATCCAATGTGACAATCTGCTCATATTCAAGACTTGTTCTTCTCCTTGGGGGTTGGACCCCTCCGACGTGGGTGCTATTGGAGGCATTGTGCCTCCTCCCCTGGCACCATTTCGTGAACCATTGCAGTGTCCTCTAATCATGAGTAAATCATGTACATGTTAAACTTTTTAAATAGTGCTATGTTATTAATTCAAGTGTCTAATTCATTGGAGGGTGTGGCTACCAATAGTTGTAGGTTTGAACCCACTCTGATACCATATGTAACGCTCCCTCCGTTACAAAAACAAGTGATGTACAACAAGTAAATTTATTTATTTATTTTTTTTTTAACTCGCGTCAGGTAAATAAAACATCATAACGAATAACAACACCAATGATATTTGATTTCATCAACCATCAATCTTAAACCATAATTAACCATGGTGCGCGAGCAAACATTTGCATAAAAAATCATAGGTCCCAATAAACCCAAGGCGCAACAAAAAGTATCAGGTATTTCCATTGCGCAACTCCTAAACAGAACGTGCTATCATCTATCATAGAAAAATTCATTTTGCGCAAGAGGATTAAAATCTAAGATCCAAAGACCGCGAACCTAAATTCTCTTCTCGTGAGTAGTTCAAAATCTAAAAATACATTACATTAAATTTTCAGCATGCACAAAGAGTCTAATTTACTCAAATAGACCTTCCTCACATTACTGAATTGCACACACGCATTCTATCTATTTTTCCCATCATTTATACATCATCAATCAAGACACATGAGACATCGACTTGATTCACTAGGCTTAAGGGAGATAAATGACAAAGATCATATGACAACTTCAATTTAAGGGCGCAAGTAAAACAACTTATTTCAAGGTGTGTGCATGATCTATTTACTAACTCAAGTTTAAACCAACATCAATCAAAAACGATGGTGCAAGGGTAACCATCATCGTTACCAACATCCGTTAGCATTAATTATTAGTTGCACGAGATTAAACAATCTTAGAACATTCACAAGTTAGCTTGTGTAAGGGCGTCGGGTTAATTGGCATCTACTCCGAAGCAAGAGTGATCAACCCTAAGATTAAAGGTGCTAGAGAAGGATTAAGAAAATGACGTACACTTACTTAAATTAACGTGCTCAGAACAAATTGTTACTAACTCAACATGCATCACCATTAATGGAATCTACTCAAGTAATCTAGCTAGAACATGGTACATCCATTGATAATCCAATACATATGCAATCCCACTTATTACAGTGCAACATAAACAATGACGCAAGTTAAAATTTCATTAAATTAAGGCGCGGAAAAGACGATCAAGTTGTTAACTAAACACCCATTGATATTGAAAGATCAAGCGCAAGAGCATCTATCCAAAATTCACAACGCAACAACTTCTGAGTGCTTATCATACATTAATATGACATAATAATGCCAACTTCAGATATGGTCAACATATTATTCAACAACCTAATAAGAAATAAAGGTGATGGACCATCTAAATAACCCATTGATATTGAAAGATCAAGCGCAAGAGCATCTATCCAAAATTCACAGCGCCACAACTTCTGAGTGCTTATCATACATTAATATCACGTAATAATGCCAACTTCAGATATGGTCAACATATTATTCAACAACCTAATAAGAAATAAAGGTGATGGACCATCTAAATAAGAGATAAAGGTGGAATGACCATAAACCACAAGAATTAAACTGATTATATATAATGTAGTTTATTAATGGAATTCAATCCCATAGTTCTTAAATAAAAATTATTACGATTATATTAATTGGAGCTCAGCACAATTAAATCAGCGTAACTAATTCACACAATTGTAGACAACAATTGAACGATTAAGGACATCCCAATGATCACTCAACAAACCATTAGGTTCAACAAATGAGAAGCATCTAGTTTTCCATTATTTTATTTTTTATTTTTTATTTTTTTTTATGCTAGCAGAATCGGCAACTGGGCTGGTCTCGTACTCGCGTGACACGGGGTCAATTCCGACCGCTACCACTATAACCTCCAGGTGTCATACATATGCCCCTTCCGCAAGGACGGGTAAGTCAGGGAGATTTGAACTTGGAACCTCATCGTACATAACACGCTATATCACGGCACTTGCCAATTGAGCTGCCCCCCTGGGAGCTATCTAGTTTTCCATTATTAAACAATATAGGAGTGTTCAATTTTTTTTTTTATTTTTTTTATTTATTTATTTTTTATTTTTTTTTGTGTCTGGAGGAATCAGCAACTAGTTGGGCACGTGCTCGCGTTACACGTGGCCGTGTTATCCAACCGCTACCCCTATAACCTCCAAGTGTGCCCACGATGCCCCTTACGCGGCACACAAGGTAAGTCGGGGGGAATTGAACTCGAAACCTCATGAAACTTCATTTTCACGGCACTTGCCAATTGAGCTGCCCCCCCGGGGGCTATAGGAGTGTTCAATTAATGAAAATTAATAAGCTATATTCAATTTCCAGTTAACACTTATGAACCAATATTTTTTCCTCCATTAATAGACCATTAATAAACATAATTTCAATTGTGTTTTCCACTAATAAACAACTAATAGACAATCATTCAGATTTCCTTTACCCCGACACCATTAATTGTGGCACAAAAATTTAAGCATTTAATCGTGGCACATAAATTTAATTCAAATTTCCAATACTAAACAAATAATAAGCAACAATCTTTCCCAGCGCAATTATCATGGCACATAAATTTTATTCAAATTTCCAATAATAATCAATAATAATCAGTAATTCAGATTTCCCACAGAAATTTAATCATTTAAATTAAAACAAAACTAAGGGTCTTAAGTCAATGCTCCATCGCAGAAGGAATATATGTCACAGTAAGGTAAAAATTTTAATATAAAACAAAAACTACAGGTCCAAATTTAACCGCCCGTGAGACATTCAGAATAGTGGCCAAATGGAAAAACAAAAGAATTCACCCTTCTTGCCATAGCCAATTCGGTCTGGCTTAGTTAGATTTATATACAATCTAAACGTTGTCAACTCAAAGGTAAATTAAATTTACCTATATACATTTGCGTATACAAAGAAAAAAGTTACCTATATACATTGGCGTATACAAAGAAAAATGTATGGTTTTATTTGCAATTAATGAATTCAGATAAGGAAAAACATAAATCGATCATTTGATATGAAAATATTAACTAAAATTAGAATGGCTGTGTGAATATGCCATTACCGGAATGCAATGCAAAATCCAAGGAAGAAAAAATCAGATAAAATACAAATTAATTTATTTCAAATTATCTAGCATTTTTATTTTTGGGGGATTCTTTTAATACAAAGCATATTGGAAAATGATGTTGGAGTCATTGAGGGCCCGAAATGAATCTGGAGAAGCCATTCCCGATAAATAAGTAATCTCATATCACGAGTGAAAGAGATATATTACAGTATAAGGCATAGAATAAGATGCAGTGTGGGGCAACGATTCAGACATCAAACGAATGGAGCGAACGAAGGTTGCTTAAAGTGGAGAGTAAATACACCTGACAGTCAGTTGGGCAAGGTGATTCAGTTTCAGTAAAATCGATGCAATCCGAAGGATCCAGACGAACTAGAAATTTACAGAGACGCCCTTATTGTGGTAACAGTCAGGAACAAATGGCTGCGTTTTAAGTAACCAAGCAAACATATAGGGTTAAGTGGAGGTTTCCAGGCTAGTTTCCWTTAMAAASGWATAAAGAGGCAGAGAGATAGAGAGAGATAGAAGCCGGGAATAAACATGCGCTGGGCGATTTGGGTAAAAACTCAGATTACAAAGSATTCACCCTCCAAGATGAATTCGTGGTTGCGACTTCGGYTTGCTAACAAAACAATACGTTTTCCAGAGAAGAAACGATATGCAGAGGTTAAATGGAAATTTAAATTCTCAAACAAGAAGGCAGAATTAGAACGACTAACCACTCCGTTGACGACATAATTCACTTATTCATTAGTCAACAGTTAGGGCATATCCTTGGAGGCTTCTGACCTCCACCCAGGAATTGGATGAAGCATTTGACATTCAACGAAAATAAGAGAGTAGGAGTGTACAAGAATCTGGAGCGGTGAAATGCATTAAACACATAAGTGGGGATAATTCTCTTATTTCATGGGTTAAATGAATCTTAAAACTGAACTATAAATCCACTGTCATATAATTCCATCAGAATTTTATTCTTCATTAACACTTCAACTGAGTTTTAGTTCTATATCATATTTACAACACATATAAATCTAAGCTGAAATAAAAATTCATCTAAATTATAACTTGCCAACTACTGTCCAGCAATTCAGAACAAGATTCATCAATATTGATATTCATATATAGAAAAATTTTAACTAAATTACCAATGAAAAAAATTACACCTGCATACCATATCCAAAGGAGAAAAATTTGAAGTCGTTGTGTCGCGCTTGTGCTCTGTCCAGCTTCTGTTTGCTAACTACTGCGACCTCCGATACCTCCCATCTAACGTTAGGGGTACTTTTTTTCCACCTAATCCCTCCCGCGACGCAAAGGGGCCATGCTCAAAACTAGAGAGTCTAGCTCCCATCTCGCCTCACAAGGTCAAGCTACCACTCGTTATCCAAGCCGAGTATCCCAACTCCCAATAGAAAAATTCAGTCAAGATAAAATCTGCAAGCGTAACCTTATGCATACCAAACGTGATCCATACTTCTCCTCTGCCATCTTTTTTATAGAGTTTTCTTAGTGATTACTTTCCCCAAAACCTCTTTAGATTATTTTTATTAAATTTAATTAGGATAAACCTCCCCCGTACACATGTAACCCAATCCCTTAGTTGAACCAGAAAATCAATTTATTAATTAATTAAATTTTCCTATTCCCCTCATCCACCTAAAAGCATTCCTAAAAATGCTCCTCGGTGTACCTTTATTCCATTACATTTATTAAATGACTTACGCCTTACTTAAAACCTAGTTGAGTTCACAAATAGAAAGTTCCAAAGGTTAGATTCCCTACTAAGTTAGACATTCCTATTTTTCTTTACGTTTCATCTCTTCTTTAAGTATCCCTTTTTATTTTAAGTATCCTCCCTTTTTTAACTAAATTCTGAATTAGCAAGTTTAGACAAAAACAACCATTTACCTGTTTTAATAAGTAAACCTTCATAAAAAATTTACTTTAATTATTCATGCTTGAATTTTCTTTACCCTCTTATTGTTATATGTCCAATTAGTTTTTTTTTTGTTCACAAATTCTACTTAGACCTACGTTTTTTAAATTCACTATGCTTGGTGGCAGTTCTTAAGGGAAAAATTTGTTATTAAACTTCACTCATACGATCATTCAATTAAGGCAGTGTAGGTGCTAAGTAGGGAAAGTTTTCTAGGTACTAGGTTTATTAACTTACCATACTTAAAATTGCGATGTGCCCTTCAGGCTGCACTAAGTGCTCCAAGGGTGCCACTCATTTGCATTCTAGTTTTATTTGCGTGACCTGCCCTTTAAGACACACTACGTGCTCAAAAGGTATCATTCGCTTCTTGACTGAATTTGGTAGACGTCAAACCCATGGAGTCAATACTCCGTCAGGTGACCTTGTGGGAGACTAAGGGCCTCTAACGAATAAGGACCCTGCCTTATTGCACGCCCCTTAGAATCATTGTGAGCAACTGTCACAGTCTACCCTCATGATATCGTGGATCTCTCGAACTAGGTAATCTTTAACCTACAGTTCGAGCCATCATGGGAGTGCTAGTAGGTTGTGGCAAGGCTACTGCCACACCTCTCATTCAATGTCTCTGGTTGTCATGAATGACCCCTTTACTTCTAATGTGAGTCTGGTTAGCAAGCTATCGCGAGCCTGCATCCATCAATGAAATGTGTCAACGATAAAAATCAACATCATAATATCTAGTCATATGCCAAATATGTAATATCGAAACATTTAAACCATAACCGTCGACTCCTGGACTCAATCCAGAGTCCAAGGAGATCCATTGATTCCATTGACATCCTCAAACATTCAGAGTCCTGCACACTCAAGAAAACTAGTCAATAGCAATTGTCGACATAAATATCATAAAATAACATATCATCGAATCCACAAACGTCATCATGCTCCATAATCGAAACAGTCAATCATATAGTGAACCGGATCAGTTGCACACAATTGTACACAAGAATAATTCACAGCAGGTGCACGCAAGAGCAGGATGTTACAATAACAAAGGAGAATTGGGATTGATAAAGGAACTTTTTCTCCCTAATGTTGGATGGTTGTCATAATGTCAAAAAAATTCTCAGTGCACCAGGATTGAGTATGGTCTGAAGATTTGAATTTGAACATTGGAGGTGGGGACATCATGTTCTATAAATGAGCTACACAATCTAAATTGCTAGTTTGATACTCACTTCATACAACTTGTTGTAGCTCAAGGGTTTTTGGCGAAGAAGACTACCCATTTGGGAGTTGTTGGGGTAGTGAATAAATATATTTGGCAAAGGAAAATTGGAGCTAATATAGGAATTGAAAATTTATCAAGGTAGAATCTTCTATAAACCTTTAAAATTGATATGTAACTCTAGAATTTGTAGAATCATTTTCTATTCTTGAAAATTTGGAATTTTTTTTAATGAGAATTGAAATTTCTAAAAAAAAATTCCAAGAAACTTAACATATGTTTTAATGCTTTGGTGGTGCATGAAAGGGACAAACACTTAGGGATATCATGCATTTACCTTCATGAACTAGATTTCCCATACGCAGGCCATATGTGCATCCTATAGGTGATTGTCTTAGTATTTGTCCAAAAAGATAATACTTGAGTTTTTGCATGACACAAAAATGTGTTTCTATGATATTTCCTCTGTAATAAATTGTTTCTTTTCAACACATTTCTTGATTGAAATATACGAATTATTTAGAGATTGATTAAAGAGTATTTAAGTTTAAATGTGTGGGACTGAAAATATATATCTTGATTCTTTATTTGGGGAGTGTATTGCTTTCGTTATTAAGTATTGAGTTTTATAATTTGTAAATTTATAATATGAATGTTGATATGTTGTATTCCTATTTTAAATATAGAGAGAAAATTGGAAAAGGGATTTCGTTTACATCAAAAGTGATGATTGATTTGATTGATTTATGTTCAAATTGAATTTTATTGGAGCTAATATGTAATCTTAATCTTAAGATTGAGTATTTTTTTATGCGAAATTTTGTGTTACAAAATCTTAAGATTGAGTATTTTTTAAGGGAAATTTTGTGTTATAAATAGAATCTTGGTTATCTAAAAAAAAGTTGTTTTCATAAGTTGTTTTCATCTATCTGTATTGATATTTGATTGATATTTGAGAAAGTTTATATATATTACAAGAAAATATTGGATTATTGAAGATGGACTATTTGTACATTATTGAGAGAATTGTATGGTTTTTTTAGGAGAAAATTGTGAACCATTGAATTATTAGTAAAGGTTTAATCATTATGGTCTAAATATTATTCTTGATTAAATTAGTAATCTAGTTGGATTTGATACTTGTTACATATGCCTTAGTTGCAATTGAAATATTTCAAGTATAGTTGATTTATCCATACGCATAAGTGCTAGTATTATGAAATTTGTAGATTTTAATTATGTACAATAAATTTACTACAAATAGATTCTTAATAAAAATAGAAAAGATACATTGACACACACACATATACAATACATATATAGGATCCTACAACTTTTAAAATCCCTAATCCATTGACTGGGATTAGTCAACAACCCTGATTCCTTGACTAAAATTAGAAAACCAATAATGAAAACCATGTGTTGAAAACTACTAAAAAATGGACACAAAAAATGCCAAAAAATCACTTTTTCGGGGGTGCCCCTCGCACAATGGGGATGGTGCCCCTTGGAAGCCCTCCTATGACCTCCAAGGTAGGGGTGGCTAGCACCCCTCACGTGACCAAAAAAATATACCACATACCCAAGAATATAAGATATACCCAACATAATTAAAAATATATAATCATATGTAACATTGTATTGAAAAATATATGATATTAAATTTAATCATATACATGAATTATTATTATTATTACACTTATAGAATTTATAAATGGATTATATGACCAACTAATTTAAATTAATAATTTATTATTGAATATATTTTATTTATTTTATTTACTATATATATAGAGAAAAATTCAAATGCATATGTCATAAATTTTATGGTGTTACTACGATTATTGTATTGTTTAAAAAAAAAATCAATTTTGCAAGTTGCATGCTTTGTTTTATAATAATGTCCCAAATGAATGTTAAATATGGCATGAAAGTGCGGTTACATATGCTAGGGCTTATGCAATCGCATGGTTAGTAAACTATAAATTTTGAATGACATGTAATTCTTGATTATAATTGTTTCCTTTTGAGCTAATTAAAATTTGAATTTTTTTTTCACACACATGCAAGCAAGGGGGGCAATGGATAGAAAAAGAGGAAGAGGTGGAATTAGGATATTGGAAGGCCATGGTGCAAAGCATCAACTTCATACTACACCTCCACCATCTTCTCCTAGATTATATGTTCAGGGAAATGTACACATGGGTGAGGTTATCTCAACAAAGCCGTCATTTCAAAAAATATTTGATGCATTGACTAATATATTAACTAAAAAGCAAGTTGTGCTTTCATTCATGAAAATGGTCCAGTGAACCATTATAACGTTAATGGTTAAATAGAATCCGAGAACATTCAGTTTCGACAATTTTAGGGATTTACTAATCGAAAAGCATTTGAGGCATGGCTCAAGAATATTACAATATGTTTTCCATTAAAAAATTATACTTCTAATTTGAAGACGCATGTAAGTAAATATAAGAAATTATACTTCTGAGCTCAAAGTGAATATGGCCATGTGTTTTTCATCACCGCAAAAAATAATGAATCAATAAGGTACATAACGCCTTGTTTATGGAATTGTAGTTCTCTTGGCATGCACACCTTTGGCATTCCTCCCAGAATAATTCAAGGTTATGGAGAACTGACTATTGGTATCTTTTATGAATAAAATGTGTCCTTCTTCTGGGCACTTAATGGTAGTAATTAATGTAATCCGAACAGAACATTTGGAAACAATTTATATTTTGTTAAGGATTGGTTGTGAGCGATCTAAAGTGAGTGAGCAATATAAATTAGTATGTGATATTTTGTAAATTCGTTGTTGTGCGAAACCTAAAGTGTGTGGTTATTAAGGTTTTTGATATGTAGCTAATGAAGTATGGTTGTTKTTTATTTAAATAGTATAATTTTTATATGATGAAAATCATAAATACCGTGTTACAATATAATTATTTTCATTTTACATTACATTCTCCTTCATGTCTTTTCATTTAACTAGAATGATTAAAGTTACTTTTTTCAAATACTACATGACAATCGATATTGATTTAGGTTAAAAATAAAATTTTAAATACATATTCCAATGGCATTGATGTGAGAGAGTGGGCTTAGAAAGGAGCTTATTTGTGTAATGATTACTTTAGTTTCACAATTAGACTTTTATTTGTAAATGTATATATTTGATATTATTAATCCCTCTCTGGTCTTCAATTATCTGGTGTACAATCATCAACAATTGATTTCCATTTATATTTGTACTTTTGTATAACAAGTTTTATGATTTAAGTCAATAGTATTACTTTTGTATAACAAGTTTTATGATTTAAGTCAATAGTATGACGTATTTAAAATAATTAATTATTTATTATGTTGTTGAATAATATGATTT
>JASDQU010438024.1:38535-53141 GCA_032191745.1 Picea mariana | reverse complement strand
TTTATTGTAAAAATTCCTTTAGAGCCTCATTGTAATATTCTTCTTGTGAATGCGCACAGTTGTCACATCTCTTCTCAGAGATAAACCGCCACCATTCCAACAAGCTTGTTTCCGCTGCATTTTACAGTTTCAGCTTATTTCGTTACTGAATAGAAAATAAGTTTTAATGTATCTCTATTAGGTAGTGTTAAGCACGTATTAATAATCTATATTCACTTTGTTCTGCTCATAAAATCTGGATCAATAATATTCTTGCGAATGTGAGTAGCCTTCACATCTCTTCTCAGAGATAAGCTGCCACCATTCTAGCGAGTCTTTCACTCTGTATTTTTACAGTTCTGTACATTTCACACATTAATAGAAATTGTGTATTACTATTTTTCTCTATTTCTAGAAATATTTATGAGTATTTCATTGTAGTATCTCTTCTTTCATTTCATTCTAAAACATAATCCAGATCAGTAATTGTGTATTACTGTATTTCTTTGTTTCTGACAATATTTATGAGTAGTTCATTGTAGTATCTCTACTTTCATTTCATTCTAAAAAATAATCTAGATCAGTGGTATCAGATCAAGACGCTCTTTATCATTTTTTTCAGTTCATGTCCCTGATGAGGTGTGAGTATAGAAAGGTGGGTCTCGATCTTATCTCTCTTGAAGACAATTGCTCTCGCACACCCAAGAAACCCTCCATGGTGGAAGAAAAGAAAAATGGTGGAGAAGACGATTCTATCAATATGTTTCTTGAGCAATATCTCTCACGGCAGAGGGATGAAATGATGGATAATTTTTCCCACATCCTTCAACACCTGCCAATAAAAACATGCACTTCTTCATCAAGTGGCCACTTTGGAGGCACCTCGCCTTTCAAGGTACAGGTTAATTTTGATATTCCCGTATTTCAAGTTCAGATAGATGCAGTCTCCCTAGATAAATGGCTAAATCTGCTAGAAGGTTATTTCTATGTTCACCATTTTTTCGATAGGGAAAAAATCATCTTCCCACTCCTTAAATATCTCCACCATGTCAACCATTGGTGGGAAACTTACTGGGAGCAAAGTTCCACAGAGGAGTTTGGAATATATCGGGTCGATCCCACTTGGGAATTTTTTGTGGACGTGATAAAGAACAATATTACCCTATTGGCAACTATGAGGACTAGTACATGAGATGGACCACACTGCGTCAAGAGAAGGGCCAACCAGTGTTGGATTTCAACAATATCTTTCATACCTTGCACACCAAGTTGGGTATCAAAGACTCATAGTGACATTTGGTTCTGAAATACCATGAGGATCTACACAAATACATCCAAACTGAAATGGATTTTTTGGATATCTCATCACTTGGTGTTGTGTATCGATATGTTGTTAAATTCGAGCAAAAATTTAAGCACCAGAGCAAGTGGGATTTCGGGTCTGCAAATTCGCAACAACCAAATAATGATAAAGACGACCATAACAAAAAACCTTCTAAAAACCAGTCCAAGCCATAGGAAAAGAAGGGTCACAGGAAGATGAAGAAGAACACTGGATAATGGTGTGATTTCCAAAAGAGCCCATGGCACAACACCGATGAATGTCACTCAAAATATTCATTGGTGGTCAAGATCAAAGACAAGGAGTTGAACCCTGATTTAGAATATGATTATGAAAATATTGTTGGGAACATGACTGATTTGGGGAAAAGTCATGATGTCGAGGAAAGACAACTAATAGAAAGGCATGCAAGGCACACATGCAAGAATCTGGGAGAGAAAGGCAGTTGGCAAGAAAAGAAATGGATGAAAGGAAAATGTGCATGTAGAGGAGAAAAGTATGCAAGGCCAGCATGCAATAAGACCTAACTAGGTTAGGGTTTTGGTAAGAGAAGGTAATGAATGATTAGCCAAAAATAGATATAAATAGACACCTACGAGGTCTAGGGGGGGTGGATGATTGTGTGTTACTCACATGAGATAGAGTAACAGGTTTGTAACACTACTATAATCTGATACATTTTTGTAAGTTGTTGAACTATGGGAGAGCAAAGTAACTAGACCTTGAGGGTTAGATCGTAGGTTGAGGACCCTGGTGTGATCTAGTCAGCCTTGTAAAGGTCAAGGAATCTTTTTTTTTATTGTATTAATGGAATTGTAGTGCACGCGACACCATATAAGACAAAACCATAATAAAAGAGTCCAAGAGACAAATCTTTGTGGACGTAACCCAAGAGGGGGTGAACCACGGTAAATCATGTGTTATGTGGAATTATTATTGTTTATGTCTTTACTGTCAATGGTTAGATATTAGATGAATGTCTTGATGAAGTAGTTAGATTTGTTGACTTACATGCATGAATAAAGAATGACAGAATATCTAAGATGGATGGATGATATAGTAATTGATTGAAGATCACATAGTACAATTCCATATCCCCACTCTTTCCCAAGTTGCAAGCACCTGAGCATTGCAACCACCCATAGATCTATATCGGGTGAGACGACGCAGTGCACTCTGTGTACTGCGTTGCCTTCTAGTTTACCAAGAGGGATGGTAGTTTTAGAGGCTTTGTTGGGCCCCTAATAGACTTGAACCTGGGTCAATCATGTTAAAGGTATAACTAAGATAAGAAACCAACAAATGGTTATGTTGCTGGTTGGAACAAMATAGRATTGAGTGGATGAGATCTGTTGAAGAACTATTAAAATAATGTTGGATYTGYTGAAAWWYTTTTAAAATAATGTAAGATCTGTGGAAGGCATGTCAAAAGAAGACCGAATCGGAACCCATATTAATGTCAATGTGGAACCCATAAACCCATGTGTGACCAACACACCAAAAAGAACACCACCATTTAGACAACTAAATTTCGGGAGAAGGAAGACAGAAGGAGGTACATGTACACAAGGAAAAACATCTCGAGGAGCCAGTTCAGGAAGCATTAGTCAAGTATCTACACCGCGTGGAGGTAGAAGTTTAGCATTCCAGATGACAGGACATGATCCCACCATTCGGTTACCAAAATTCTAAGGAGAGGTAGTAGAAGACCCTGAGAAACACTTGTTTATTTGTGCAAAGATATGGGAAGAAAAAAAAACCACTAATGAAGACACTAAACTTGCGCAACTAGCTATCACGCTAAGAGATCACGCGCTAGACTGGTACATGAGTCTAGATGTAAACAATGCACCTAGGATGAGAAGGAAACTCACATACATTAATAAATTATTGATTAACGAGTTCCAGAAGCCGAGCTCCAAGGATCAATACATGAACAAGATGATAGAAATACGACATAAACCAGGAAAATCTGTCTGAGAAATTGACCAACGATTTAAACGTCTGAAATGGAAATTGAGGTATGCCATGACTGACATGCAACATAGGCATATATTTGTGAATTATTTGTTACCGCACTTGAAATGCCCACTCAGACAACAAAAATTCCAATCTTGAGCAGGGACTCTACAAGAAGCCTTACAAATGGAGGAGAATCAGTACCACAAACTAATTAGAATAAAGGAAAGGACAAACACAAAGTTGTTTGGCGTACCACATGTAGAATAAAAGGACACCATAAGAAAAAATGTCCAACATTCGTGCAGTATATGGAAACAGGGATGCCAAACCCATTGCCGACAGGAGGACCCTATTGTGAAATTTTCAAGATGCATGGGCATGATCCATATCATTGTCCTATGATGCATAAATACTAGACAATACCAAAGAATGCATACTGCACTTTTTGCAAATCAATAGGGCACGATGACAAAGACTACAGAACCATGGATCTGATGAGGGAAAGGATGTCAGAAACATATAGGGTGCAAGCTGAAATGATGACAGGGAAAGATGGACCTCAATTTAATTAGGAACCACCGAGTATAATAATGTGCCACAATAGTATAACAATGTGCAACCCTAGTATAACATTTTGAAGCTGTAATATAACCCTGCGGAGTATAATTAGGTACCTCAATACAATACACCACATAGATATCGTGTTGGGTACAAAGGAGGAGGATGAGGCAAAGGAGGCTTTGGACATGGAAGAGGTTCAGTAGTGTGCCGTAACTGCCAACATCTAGGGCACTATGCAAGAGAATTCCCTTTACCACCTATGACATGCATGTATTGTCGCGCAACAGATCATGACATAGAGGATTGCACAACACTGTTGGGGAAGATATAGGAGAAACAGAATAAGAAAAATCAGAATGTAAAATGGATCTCTATAGAATCTAGAGAAGATGGCATGAAAATCAAAATAGTGATGCACGGAGGTGCTAAAAAATGCAATGATGCGGCTAAACAAGAACCAATACAACACCAGTGGATTAAGAAAAACATTGAGCCACCCAAGCGATTTGATGCAGAAAAGGAGAAGGAGACCTTAAGGAGACCATACAAGAATTTCTCAAGCAGAATGTTGCATCTACATCTTCCGCCCAACATACCCAAGAAGTCCCAATGTATGAAATACCGACAGCATTGGACCATACTAGTGAAGTCCACCCAGGAAACCAAGTAAGTTGTATTAAAACTTTCCTGGAATCTTGTATTCAATTATTTAAGGATCCATCATCTATTATAGTAATATAAAATCTATTAGACAGATGTACCACAAAATCTAAGGGAAATATATAATAGAGGATAGTCAATCACCTCCATGCCAGAAGAAGAACAAATAGAGAGTTTAGATTGAATGCTAACATCAGACATTTTAACATGGGCGATGTGATATTAGATCTGGGATTTGAAGTGAATGTATTACCCAAAAAGACATGGCAATGCATGGGAGAACCTACCTTAGGATACTCACTATTCCAACTAAAGTTAGCAAGCCAACACAAATTTCTACCAATAGGGAGGCTGAAAGGAGTGACAGTAGATCTGGACAGAGTGCACACTAAGGCAGACTTTGAAGTGATCGAAATCGTGGATGACACGACACCATATCTAACATTACTAGGATTAGATTGGGAGTTTGAAAATCAGGCGATAATTAACCTAAAGACTAGGAAGATGACATTTGAGTTGAGAGAATATAGGCTTATCGCGCCCCTAGATCCATCAGAAGCTGAAATATTTGTGGAACCAACATGTCTAGAACTGAAATAAATTAACCAGATGTATCAAACCACTACGTGTACCTAAGATTACATTAATCAAAATATAGATGGTGTACTTAGCTTGAAAAGTATCACATCATGTGCTTTTGACTCAAACATTGGTCTGGAGAATTGGCAGCAGTGCCTACATGAGGTCTCAACTAGAAGATGTGCCCGAATAGACCGCACAGTAAGGGGGGTTGGGACATAAGTCAAAGAGCCTCAAAGTTTACATGGAATCAATGACTTGGAAGAATTCCTAACAAGATATGAGGATGAAGTATCAGACAATCAGAGATTGTTATCTCTTGACATAGCACTTAAGGCTACACTTGGAAGATGGTGGTGCACACACAAATAAACAATCAAGGACTGGTACCAATGTAAGCAGTTACTACGCATCAGGTTTGGCACAGAACAAAGAACCTACCAACAACAGAAATATGGTGGAAAGGGGCACCAACGGAACACTTGGACAAGTGTAGAGCACTATGGAAAATGACACCCCTAGAATAATGGCCTCACCATTTCGTACACACATTAGAGGGCATCCCGGAAAACTGGTATACGGATCAAGAACTACACAGAGGAACTATGAACTGGATAATATTACAACATAACTTTACAGTCACTTTCTCATTTGAGAATGAGAAACCCAACATAGACGCAACCCTTAAACAAATAAGAGGGGTGATATTCATTAAGGAACCAGAAGTTGAACTCATAACAGAAGAACAACAACAAAACAAACAGACAATGAAAGAAATTTTGTCATGCTAACATGTGCAGGAAGAAATACTAGATGAAGACGATCCACACAATATTTGGATTGAAGAAGTTGAAGGAGAAAGAGAAGTGGAAGGTACACCTCTAGAATCAGAAGTAATTTCTATGCCAATCAAGGTGAAGAAATTCAACATTGGGACGGTTGAGAATCCCAAGATGTCCAACAGTGGAGACTACTGGGATGAGAAAACAGTGGACAAGATCCAAAAATTACTACGTGAGTACAGTGACCTATTCCCAAGGACCTTTAAAGAAATGAAGGGTATTGTAGGAGAAGTTGGAGAGATGAATATCCCTCTCAAACTGGAGGCAATACCTATCAGACAGAAGCCTTACAGATTGAACCTTATCTACAAGAAGAAATTAAGAGCAAAAATCGACAAAATGTTGGAAGCGGGAATCATAGAACTAGTAGAAGAATCATAATGGATAATCCCCATGGTAGTTTAGGAGAAAAATAAAGGAGGCATAAGAATATGTGTAGATCTGAGAAATCTCAATGATGCTTGCCTACATGACCCCTTCCTTACACCCTTTACAGATGAAGCCCTAGTAAATGTGGGAGGCCTGGAAACATACTCATTCACTGATGGATTCTCAGGATACCACCAAATCAAGATAGCACCAGAAGATAGACACAAGACTACATTTGCAACAGAATGGGGATCCTACCAGTACACAGTCATGCCTTTTGGACTCAAAAATGCACCAACAATTTTCTCCAGAGTAGTCATTGTTGCCTTCAAAGTATTCATCCATCATTTTCTAGAGGTATATTTGGATTATTGGACAGTATACAACCCGTTGAAGGATCATGTTGAGGTGTTGAGTCTGATGTTAGAAAGATGCAGGAAATGCCAAATATCCCTGAACATTAAGAAATGTATATTTGAAACACCCTTCAAAATTCTATTGGGTCACATATTATGAAAACAAGGCTTGATCGTGGATCATGCAAAGATTGCAATAATTGTGAAATTACCACCACCAAAATCAATGCGCCAGCTGAGGGACATACAATATATTACATAAAAGTTATCAAGGGGTATGCACAGATCACTGTGCTGATGGAGAATTTCTTAAGAAGGATACTAAATTCCAGTGGAATGAGAGTTGTTAGCAAGGATTGGACACCCCGAAGGAGAATATGGTCACAACACCTATATTAGTCTTTCCAGATTGGGATAAGACATTCCATGTGCATGTAGATGCATCAGCCATAGCCTTGGGAGATATTCTAGCGCAACCGGGAGTAGGGGATTTGGACCATTCCATAGCATTTGCAAGCAAAAAACCGTCAGACTCCGAACAAAACTACAAAACTATAGAGTGAGAAGGTATGGAAATGGTGTATGCACTTCAAAATTTTGGGCATTACCTACTTGGAAAACATTTTAAGATGTTCAAAAATCATTCATCCCTTAAGTAACTATTTAACAAGCCAGTGTTGGGGGGGAGAATCTGTTGATAGTTACTGATGTTTCAAGAATTTGACTTTGAAGTCATAGTGAAACTAGGAAATTTGAACACAGGACCTGATCACTTGTCAAGGGTCACCAATGGAGAGGAGCCTACAAACTTAGAGGATATTGTTGGCCCTTGACCAAGTTTTGAGGATCCTTGGTCAGGTTTTGGGACTTCGACAGGCTGTCGAAGTCGGAGCTCAAGTTGAAGCAGAGATCATGGGATCTCATCCCCTTTTTAGAGATTTTTGGGTTATGGGCTTATGTAATGGCTATGGCGATGTCGGCCCATGGGTTTACCCATGTTTAGGCCCATTTTCTCATGTATAAATAGAAATCTAGACGATTTAATTAAGGGCTCATGGGTGTGATGCTAAGTGCTAAGTACAAGTGATAGTTGTACATGCTTTGTGCATACTGTGTGAGACTTGCAAGGCTAAGTGCAAGTGATTGTAAGAGTCTGTGTAATGACTTTGTGCTGTAACCTAGATCGGGGAAGGAGGATCTAGTGAAGTGTGCACAGATCTCCTGTCCTATGTGGAGTAGGATCATGTGGCTCTGTGCATGTAGAGGATTGACAGAAGACAATAAAGAGAAGAAGAGTTGGTGGATGTAGCCCCAGGCTGGGGGTGAACCACATATATCTTATGTTGTGGTTGCTTTGTGTATTGTAAATGTTTTATGGTTTATATGAATAATTTTTAGTGTAATGATGTATGCTTAGATGAATATGATATCTTAGTTCCTGATATGTGAATAAGATGTTAGATCTGATCTAAGTTGATGTTCTTAGTGCTTGAATATATTATATTCTGATGAATATTGCGTTGCTATGTAATTAGGGTTTATCTGCGCTGTGAACTAAGGTTAAATACTGATGAATATTGATTTCTATGTGCTCTGTTAAGGTGTTATAATCAAAGGTCTGTTCCCTAGCTAAGGTTGCAGACATTTGAGTACTGCAACCACCCCTTCTTCTACCACGGGTGAGACTTCATCTGCTTCACAGGTGTTACCGAAAGGGTCTGTAGTTAGGGTTTTGTTGGTGTGTTGTTGAAGCATTGAACCCTGGTTCTACCCCTGTGCCAACAAATGGTTCTGTTGCCGGGACTTGGAACTGTGATTGCTGGGAACTGAAGAAAAGGAAGCTCTGTGCATAGATCCGACTAAAACTGTGATTGTTGGGAACTAAGGAAAAGAAAGAAAGATCTGTGCATAGATCTATTGCTTTAGTGCGCAATATTTTATTTTTGTGAAGCTATGTGCTAAGAAAGGAAGCGGATCTAAAGACAAGAGGTAATATCTGAAAGAATTTTTCTTTGTCGAAGGTAATATAAGTGAAATTTTTGTTTCAAAATTATGGATCTATGTGTGTTTGATAAATTGTGTCCTAGTCTGAAAACTAGGGAACAGTTAGAAAAAACAAGGTTTGATATGAATAGATCTAATAGAAATAATGAAAGATATGTTATTCCTATGCATAGAAAGAATGTTTGGACTAACAAATGGATGCAGGATCCTAGAAATAATTTTATGTAGGTTAGCTATTGTAACACCCTGTTTCCCCCAGTTTGTAAAAATAACTGGACTGGCCAAGAACTATGGAAAACTTAGAAATGTGAATATGTGATGTGAATGGACCTTGTGGAAAAGGTCGATGAATGTGAATAATATTATGAATTTATATTGTAGGACTGTTGAGAGGGGATGTGCAGAAAAAGAGACCACGATGGCGGTGGAAGGCACCTGGAAAGGTGGCGTTAACTTCCACTGAGAATCAATACCGTATTTGGACTTCACTAGCCCGGAGAACCAAAAGAGGCTCGCTGACCCCAAATTAAATGTCTCGCGGGCTGGTAGGTAGATGGATCCTCAAGAATTAATGAGGGATGGGGAGGTGAACCGCCCATCCGTAGAGCCATCAGGCCTGACCAACACGAGGGAAATTGTGCCACACACAACCTCGCAAGGGGATAAGGCATGGGGTAAAAGTGATTAGGGGCAGACGCGAGGGGAGGAAGAGAACTCTGACGATATGCAGAGTGAGTGATAACAGAGAGGAAGGAGAGTAACCTTTGCTTCTAGTCACTGGCAAATAGAGACGCAGTCTCACAACATTGTGGTCTCAGCTCGGGAGTGGCTAGTGGTAAATCCGCTGGGAGTCACTGAGCCTACGGTTGGGTGGAAATGATTACCCCTCTCAATAGTTGCATAACCCCTGGTGTTACTTTCTGATAAGTGTTTTTCCTTTGACATCTTGAAATATATGTATGCTGACATTTATGATCATAATCTGTGAAATCATGAATGACTTCATTATAAGAATGTCTGTATGGTATCTTGATCAGTACTGGTAGTTGTATGTTTATATGGAAAGACTACGTGTGGCTTATGCTCTCTTAAATTGTTATTTATATGCATGCTAATCTAATTCAGACTTCATGCATGTTTCTCGGGAGAGAGAGATACCCTTAACCGCCTCAGATAGTATCCTGGGTAAACCTCCCCATAGATGTACCCTTCTCGAAAAACCCATCAAGAACCTGGAAAAAGGACGTGAAGGCACAAGGCCTTGAGAAATCCCTGATAAGTATAGAATCGACGGATGAGATCCCGTCGAGAGATCTGTGGTCACTCACAACCACCAGATCGGAAGAAGAAGATGGAAAGTTAAGTACCTTAACCTTGAATAGGTGTTGATTGACGGACGAGATCCCGTCAGGAAATCTGCAGTCACACATGACTGTTAGATTGATAGGAGAAAGCAGGGTGTTAAATACCTTACCAGTTGGTCTCTCTGTGTCTTCGTGTGTAGCGAAGAGATCGGGATCGTAGATCCCCAAAGCCCATGAGAACATATGGACCGTTGATTTTTCCACGTCCAGGAAGTCGTGGGAGAATGCACAAGTTAGGAACCTCTCTGAGCCGTCATATCTCGACTGGAAAACCCGACAGCCATTGGATCTGTCAGGAGATACTTGAGGGTTAAACCCCCAGTGAATAGGGGCGAAAGCCTCAAAATAGATCTGGACCGTACGATTTAAGGGGGCCACGTATCATGAGATTTCCCATTTCAGGAAATCGGGAATCGCGAACTCGGGAGTCCTGGTGACGAGTGATCAGGACTTTCCATGGTGGAAACCCCGGGACAGATCTGGGTTGTCCGATTTAAGGAGGCCACGTGTCGTGAGATTTCCCATTTCGAGAAATCAGGAATCGCGAAATTGGGAGTCCTGGTGATGAGTGATCAGGACTTTCCATGGTGGAAACCCTGAGACAGATCTAGGCCGTCCGATTTAAGGAGTCTATGTGTCGAGAGATTACCCATTTCAGGAAATCGAGAGTCGAGAACTCGGGAGTTCTGGTGATGAGAGATCGAGACTTTCCATTGTGGAAACCCTGTAACAGATCTAGACCATTCGATTTAAGGGGGCCACGTGTCGTGAGATTTCGCATTTCGGGAAATCAGGAATCACGAACTTGGGATTCCTGGTGACGAGAGATCGGGTCTTTCCATGGTGGAAACCCCGGGACAGATCTGGGTCGTCCGATTAAAGGAGGCCACGTGTCATGAGATTTCCCATTTCAGGAAATCGGGAATCAGGGATTCGGGAGTTCTGTTGACAAGAGGTTGGGCTCTCGCCTTGATAAATCCTGACTTATAAATATCGATATGTTAGCATGTGTTTAAGTCCCGATGAATAGACGAGATTCCTTTGCGGAATCTCAGGGTCTATAACGACCGTCAGATGTAGGGAAAGAGATGTCAACTTTAAGCTGGGGCGCGAATGCGCCTTAGGGTAACTGGCGAGTAGATATGAATGACCAAAGTCCACGCACCCATATCTACAACTGAGGCTTCATTCCAGAGACCCCCTACTGTTCTGCCTTTAGCGNCAGGATCAATTCACCTTGATCAATGACATTCAGGTGAATTCTGAACCCCCCTTGCCATTCTTCCTTTAATGGGGGGGGGTCCAGAATGGTGTGGCATGTGAAGTGGGACCTGTCTCCTGCCACGCCACCCACCGTGTCATGTTTCCCCTCTCGCCACCTATACTCCACTCAACTGCGTGACAGGGCCTGTTCCTATTGGCCAGTCACTAACCCTATTGGGGTTCATCCCTATTGGCCAGTCGCTAGCCTTGTCGGGGTTCAGAGGTTGCATATTTGAATGACTCTTTGTCTTGAAGATGGATCCTGATATGGATCCGAAACGTCGACAATCTATTGACTACAGTGTGGCTTTTCCGATCAAAATCGAAAATCCCACCCACAACAATCTCACTCAGCAGATTCAACATCACTCTAGCACCGAGGTGAGAAATACAAAGAGGCACCATGATTATTTGACCTATGATCATGATCCACGATCACATGGGAACGGAGAGAGAGAAAGAGCTAGCTTGCGCTAGGCCTCCGTAGGTAATTCGGGGGCTCTGATTCTGTAGAAATTAATGAAAATTTGATTATGGTAGTGGGTATGTGACAAAGTGGTATCAGATCATGGTTACAACACTTGGCCTGACTGGGCTTATGAACGAGTTGTGCATAAGCTCCATTCGAAGCACTCCTACGAGGAGTAACCCCCATAACTTAACTCTCTTGTCTAAGATTAAAACTTGAAAATGAGAACTCGACTATGTATGCATGTGAAAGAGTTATAAACTTATGCACAAGTTATAAAATGTATCTAACTCTTGACTAATAACCAACATTTGTCTTTTCACCCAAGCGGACGATCAGCCGCAGGAATTTACAGATGCAGAGAATGGTGACTCACCAAGAGATGGGAGAAGGCTCCCACAATAGAGACGAAGAGTCTGACGAAAGAAGAACAATAGGAACCCCTCCAGATCTAGCCGAGACTGTGAGGAGTCTCATGGTTGAATAGCAAAGCCACAAGGCCGACAATGAAAGGATGATGAAAGAACAAGAAAAGCAAACTGAAATTAAGCAGTTTTACTGCAAAGCTTATCCGACCTACAACAACAAATGCAGCATGAACCCGAGATGCATAAACATGGTCGTATCAGTGGCCATACTGAGAGGAGCACCTCAAGGAAGGTCCACCCCAGAGGTAAAGGACTAGTGCCAGACAATTCCTCTGAGAAGGAAGCTAGTGATTCAGAAGGCTCTTCTAGCAATAGGACCAGTTCCTATTCTTAAAGAAAAGAGTAGAAGCAAAAGACTTCCAAGGTTCATAAATTTGAGGAATTCAGAAAGGCCAAACCTCCCTCCTTCAATGGTGAGATAAAGAAGGGAGAGGAAGTCGAGGCCTGGCTACTTGGACTGAAGAAATATTTCAGAGTCCATGATTTTTCAGAGAATTTGAAGGCCCAAGTGGCCACTTTCAATGTGAACGGAAAAGCTTCTATCTGGTGGGAAGATCTTAAGAATATGAAAGGGGTCCGTGAGGAGGACCTATCCTGGAAACAGTTTGAGAAATACTTATGGAAGAAGTATTTGTCAGAAAAGTATTTCGACGAGAAGGCTAAAGAGTTTTATGAACTCAAACTGGGGCAACTCACTATAGAGGAATATGTCAACAAATTCCTCGACTTATTGAGATATGTACCCTACATCAAAGAAGAGAAGGCGAAGGCGCAACACTTCATCAATGGGCTACCCAAGGAATATCGGAACCGAATTGAATTTGATGAGCCAAGGACCTTAGAAGACACTATTCGAAAGGAAACATATTGTCATGAACAATATGGACATCGCGCAGAGTCTCATGGAGACTGGAAACAAAAGAGTGGTTCGAGATTTCAAAAAAAGGGGATCAAGTCCTCAGGATTTAAGAACTACAAGAAGAACCCCAGAGTGAACTTTCCATCCTGGAGTGTACTCCAGCAGAACTTTCCCTCATTAGACGGAAATAAAACTTCTGGACCTATACCAGTGAAGACTAATAACCCAAAGAGAGAACCTCTGAAATGCTAGGGTTGTGGAGAAGAGCATCTCCTGAGAGACTGTCCACACTGACAACAAAACAGTCAGAAAGTTTATAACATTCAGGAAGCTACCATAATCAGTGATGTGGAAGGGAGTGTGCCGCAGATTTATGCAGCCTTGGATAATAACCAACCTTACCACCAAGCTTCAGTGGTGGAAATAGAAGGTATGATTTTCAACCATCTAGTGTCTATTTTGATTGACCCTGGTTCAAATTTGAGTTATATATCCTTTAGAGATGTTGATAAGTGTAAGCTACAACCACGAAAAAAAACCAAGCCCTAGTTGGTACAGTTAGCCACTGGCACCAAAAGAAGGGTAGTAGAGGTCATACCAGCCTACCAATTAATGTTGGGTGAATTCCCCACCCTAGCAACCCTTAACGTATTACCCCTGGGATCATATGATCTGTTGATTGGTATGGACTAGCTGGCCGCCCATAAAGTGAGACTGGATTGTTACCATAAAACCGTAGAATGTGTAAGCCAAGAAGGAAAAAGGATAACCCTCCAAGGGATCCGAAAATCGGTCTCGGTGAGGCAAATATCAGCCCTGCAAATGAGAAAGTATTACCGAAAAGGGTGTCCCCTATATGCAATACAAGTGTTGAAAACAATCGAAGGTGATAAACCAAGCCTTGATGATCACTCTATCCTGAGAGAATACAAAGATGTGTTTCTGGAAGAGGTACTGGGTCTACCTCCGAGAAGAGACATTGACGTCTCGATAGAGCTCGCACCAGGAGTGGTGCCGGTGTCTAGTACACCCTACCGGATGAGCACACCTGAGTTAGTGGAACTCAAATTGCAATTGAAAGAAATGATCGATAAGGGTTATATTTGACCTAGTGTGTCCCCATTGGGAGCACCAGTCCTGTTTGTGAAAAAGAAGGATGGCACCCTTAGACTGTGCATATATTATAGACAACTCAATAAAGTAACTATAAAGAACAAGTACCCCTTGCCCAGGATTGATGATCTATTCGATCAATTGGGAGGTGCGTCTATTTTCTCAAAGATTGACTTGAGGTCAGGATACCATCAAGTTCGAATCAAGGGTGAAGACATCCATAAAACTGCTTTCCGGACACGATATGGTCACTATGAGTTTGTGGTAGTGCCATTTGGGTTAACCAATGCCCCTGCCACTTTCATGTGCTTAATGAAAAATGTACTCAGTAAATTTTTAGATAAATTTGTACTAGTTTTTATTGATGACATATTAATCTACTCTAAGAATAGAGAAGAAAATGAAGAGCATCTTAGACTTGTGCTGCAAGTGCTAAGAGAGAATCATCTCTATGCT
>JASDQU010438024.1:12632-23748 GCA_032191745.1 Picea mariana | reverse complement strand
GGGGGGGGGGGTCCAGAATGGTGTGGCGTGTGAAGTGGGACCCGTCTCTTGCTGCGCCACCCACCGTGTCATGTTTCCCCTCTCACCACCTGTACTCCACTCAAATACGTGACAGGGCCCATTCCTATTGGCCAGTTGCTAGCCCTGTTGGAGTTCGTCCCTATTGGCCAGTCGCTAGCCCTGTCGGGGTTCGGCGGTTGCAGATTCGAATGATTCGACATAACTATAGTGCTAAGGCGCAAAATACAAAGAGGCACCATGATTATTTGACCTGTGATCATGACCCACGATCACGTGGGAACAAAGAGAGAGAAAGAGCTAGCTTGCGCTAGGTCTCCGTAGGTAATTCGGGGGCTCTGATTCTGCAGAAATCAACAAAAAATTGATTATGGTAGTGGGTATGTGACAACTACTATAATCCTAGTGCGTAGTACAGGAGAGGTTAGGGATCATTTAAAACAAAGAGAGGACTAACCCTTCGTTACAGTTGTAGAAGGTCGGGTCATCTTGCTAAGGATTTCCCTGATAGAAGACCTAGTTGTCTTTGTTGTAAAGCTATGGACCATGACATTCTGGATTGCCCTAGAATGATTGCTAAGGTTGAAATAATGAATATGAGACAAGAAAACCCTAAGAAAGACCAAGAAACTGAGACCATGGAAGAACCCTAGAAATAATCAGAGAATCTATTACTACAAATGAAAGAAACCCTGAATGATCACATAAATATCAACTTATTAGAGATGTTCAAAGAAAAAGAGTGCATAGAAACAAGAATAGGAGACTTCGACATTGACTTTGTTCTGGATGAGGAAACATAGGTGAATATCATGACAAAAAGAACCTAGAAAATTTTAGGGAAGCTTGCTATGAGTCCTTCATTAGGAGGAATAGGATTATTTAGAGGAAATTTGATAACCCTATTTGGAAGACTTACCCAAATATCTATGAGTACTCATGGAACTTTGACAGAGAAATATTTTGAGGTTGTTAATTTATTGAGAGAAGTGCCCCATTTGCTATGTTACTAGGAAAAACCTGGATTGAGAAGGATCAGACCATAAGAAAAGAAGAGGAATTCCTAGAATAGAAGAAGCAAGAATTGGGAGACTTCATGACGAAGAGGATAACACACTTACTAAAAGAATAAGAGGACCAGTCAAAGCTACTGAGGACCAGCAATACGAATGTCGAAGATGAAAGAACCCAGGAAGACTTACAATATCTCTCTGTACAGGAGAATAGAGCACCTACCCTAGATGAAGAAGAATTATTACTCTCTAACCCTATGAAAGAATATCAACAATGCAAAGTTACTATGTTAAGTATAGATAAGAATCAGAATGGAAAGAGGAATACCGAGATGAAGATCATAGGGAAGAAGGCTAGAAATCTCAGTAAGAAGAGAATAAAGCTAGAAAAGTTACAGAAGCTTCTAGAGGGAACTTCGCAGAAGGAAGGATTGAAAAAATGGAACTTCATCGGGATATCAGAACGGTGCAACATGGCACTTTGCCATGGCAAAGAAATATAACCGTTGAAGTCATTATGACCATTAGACGGATGCTCCCGAATGGTTAGAACATCAGTTATGACCATAAATCTCTCCATCACACCATTGGAACCACGCCATAATGGACATAATTACATTGATGATGGCTTCTTTCCCGTTGGAGAGATCAATTACCTTGTTGTCTACTTAGTACGTCAACTGTTGCACCAAGAACACTTTTGTGAATTGTATCTGAGTGAACTCATTGCTACCGTGTTGTGTTTACTAAGATTGACACCTATTCTATTGCATTAAGCATTCAATCATTGACCTGAGTCATACGATACTGAGAGTGAATGTCGGATGAACTCAGTTTCGTAGAGAAGTTGGTTGAAGAAGTTATAATTGATATGATGGTCAAGAGAGTGATGTCCACATGAGTTCAAGATTCATCGACATGAGGAGTGCAAGCCTCCCCATCGACCGCTCGCAGATCTGGACCATCCTGAGTTGCAACAGAGAAAAGAACCAAGCATCGATATGACTTGGAAAATGCAAAGTTAATCCTGACTATCCTACCCGACTACATCCCGCTTCTCACCAGCGTGGTGAGTCATGATAGTGAATCGAGGGACTTTGATTACACTCTAGTTACTGCATACCTCCCGAAGCGAATACATATAGTTCAACCGCAGTTGGATAAGATCAGGCATTAAAATTCAGTGACTTCAACCTAGGGGATCGCAAGAACCACAGTATGCTCCCTCCTCACAGGATTTTGACTAGGATGAAGGGGAAGAACTCAAGGATAATCCCCCAACAATGGACTATGGACCTCACGTAGTCCACTACCCTGAATGTAATGAAGATACCACATTTTGGAAGGCACCAGGAGGTTAACGAGTGCGTTAAGCTCCTGCTGTCATTATTCCATGATGGCTATCGATGGCTAGACACACACATCACCGTTGATTTGGTGTTGATCCACAGGATCACCGGATTGAGCATGTAGGGACCCAACCCGCAAGACTTCTACCCAGGAAAGGCTGCAGACTGTGCCATGGAATAGAGGATTAAAGATACATATGGCAATGTAGAAAAGGGGACACGAGGCTACAAGGTAGCTTCCATCCATAATGGCGCAGTGCGCCTGGCCTGCCAGTTGATCACATGACAGCTAGTGAGAAAGAACAAACCTACGCAGGTCACAGGATTCGTTGTCAACCTCGCTAGAAAATGCGTGGAAGGACTCTATATGAACTGGATGAAGTACTTAGTCAACTAGCTAGAATTGGATTGTCGCGAAGATCAGGATCAAGGCTATGAGGTCCATTTTAGCTGGTTGCTGATCCTCATCGCATTTATTGCTTGGTAGATGTCAGAAGGTGAGACCTTCTTAGAAATTGAGCCATTCGAGCCACTCACTAAGAAGTTCACCATGCTCTGGTACTTGAGCGATATGGGGAAAAAATGGCAGTTGAACACGGTATTCCATACATACTATCTCCAGTTTAAGAGGTATATTGAAGTTGTCCCTTGTATGAAATCAAACACTCTACATCGGTTCAAGCCACTTATGAAGTTCTATGCAGATTGAGACTTCACTTATATCACTGTGCGTGCAGATGAAAGTAAATAAGAGCTTCAGTCATACTATAAGCTCACAGAGGAGGACCTAGAAGAGATAACCAAGGATTGGCCTGCAACTCTCCTCATCCCTACTGACCCCGTAGAACTATCTGACCCTAGACAAATAGGAATCCAGGAGGCCACTCACAAAGAAAATGATACGCCTGGAACTAGCAAAAGGAAGAAAACAGAAGAAGTCTAGCACCTGTGCAGTGCATAAGAAGAAACTGCTTCAGACTCACCTAGAGGAGGAGGTGATAACGAAGTAGATAAATAAGAGACCAATGAAAAATAAAATGAGCAGAAGAAAGGCAAAGTAACACTGCCTAGGGATCCTATTGATGAGGTTGATCCCTCCAAGAAAAGGAAGGTTTCCCCCATGAAACCTACTTCCCGGAAGAAGTCCAAAGCTACTAAGACTAAGCTCCAGACTGTACTCACACTCGATGACTTCAACTTCATCATCGTAGCTATATCAGATTCCTTGCAGTAACTCTTGCAGAATACTGAAACCAAACAAGAAGCCATGTATGATAGAATTGAGGCAGAACTCAGAGGGGTGCAGTAGGCCCTTCAATCCATCTGCGTAGTGTCCACTACGCCCTCGCTATTAGAAGAACTAGAGTTGGGAGATGAGCCTACCCAACTCTACAGAATAGTTGATGTGACCGAAGCTCACCTTCGTTGTGCACAAGAACAAAAATAACAGGCGACAGTGGCCCTGAAGAAAGCATAGGAGGAAGTAGTAGAGAAACGTTGAATTGCGTAGCAAGAGAAGGATTCCCTCCAAGCAAAGTTTGAATAGGAAAAGATGCAAATCCATCATGAGAAAGAAAAGCTGCTCACGGAGAATATTGGAGTAAAAGAAGAAGTCAACAGAGAACTTCGCTCTGTGATAGGCTTAGAGAAAAGAGTGGAAGAACCAGTGGAGCATCAAGTAGCATAGCTTGCTAAAGCCATCCAATAGCTTCAATAGAGAATAACATATCTAGAGATATAAACAGTTCCAAGCACTCAGCAGGATGTGCAAAATCAAAGAGAAGCAACTACTCAGAGCGGAGTTGAGAGAATCAAGGCCCTCACCATGGAATGTAAACAACTAAGTGATCATAGTGCCCACACTTATGAGTGAATCACTGAGGATCCTGAATTGAAGGAACTAGAGTCATAACTCCAGGAAGCAAAACAGCAAGCAACAACATTTCAGGCACAATTAAATCTCCTATCAGCAGTTGAACGGATGAAGTGATCCCAGGAACAATGCACTGTTCAACAACAGGTTCACACCATACAGAGCAAAGTCATGGAAGTGACTCAAAGAATCCAACCAGTCCAGGATGCAGCATGCCAACTGTTTTAGGAGATTGAAGGACAAAGAGCAGAGCTTGAACAAGTAGTCACTTCAGTCGAACAACTCTTAGATGGACCTGTCAATGAAGAAGTTATCCAAGAGTTCATCGAGAAGGAGGCCTTGGCACAGAAGCAGGTTGAAGCAACTCAATTTTGAGGTAGAGATACCTAGATTAGAGTGAATCAGGACGAGTCACAGGTGAGTGTTGGGGACCTATTGGCCATTGAACAAGTTTTGAGGATCCTTCGTCAAGTTTTGGGACTTCGATAGGCTATCGAAGGTGGAGTGCAATTCAAAGCAGAGATCACTGGATCTCGGCCCCTTTTTATGGATTATGGGCCTATGTAACGGGTATGGGGATGTCAGCCCATGGGTTTACCCATGTTTAGGCCCAATTTTTAATGTATAAATAGAAATCTAGGCGATGTAAGTAAGGGCACAAGGGTGTGATGCTAAGTGCTAAGTGCAAGTGATAGTTGTACATGCTTTGTGCATATTGTGTGAGAGTTGCAAGGCTAAGTGAAAGTGACTATAAGAGACTGTGTAACGACTTTGTGTTGTAACCTAGCTCGGGGAAGGAGGATCTAGCGAAGTGCGTGCAGATCTCCTGTCCTATGCGGAGTAGAATTTTGTGGCTCTGTGCATGTAGAGGATTGGTAGAAGACAATAAAGAGAATAAGAGTTGGTGGATGAAGCCCCAGGATGGGGGTGAACCACATATATCTTGTGTTGCGGTTTCTTTGTGCATTGTGGTTGCTTTGTGCATTGTGAATGTTTTATGGTTTATATGACGAATGCTTAGTGTAATTATGTTTTCTTAGATGAATATGATATATTAGTGCCTGAGATGTGAATAAGATGTTAGATCTGATCTACATTGATGTGCTTAGTGCTTGAATATATTAGATCTAGATGAATACTGCATTGCTCTGTAACTAGGGTTTATCTGAGCTATGAACTAAGGTTAAATATTGATGAATAATGACTGCTAAGTGCTCTATTAAGGTGTTATAATCACAAGTCTATGTCCCAGCTAAGGTTGTAGACATCTGATTCCTGCAACCACCCCTGCTTCTACCCCGAGTGAGAATTCATCTGCATCACAAGTGTTGCCGAAATGGTCGATATTTAGGGTTTGTTTGGTGCGTTGTTGAAGCGTTGAACCCTGGGTTTTCCCCTATGCCAACATATACCTTCCCTAACACATAGTTATTTTTAGTTCAGGTCATGGATGATTATTTGGATGACATTATTGAGTATTTAAGTATAGGGACTGTGCCATAGGAATTAACACCACACAGAGGAAGAATCTGGTTGTCTGAGCAGCCGACTACCAGTTGATCATCGAGAACTTATATAAAATGGGGGCCGACAACATCTTGAGAAGGTGCACGTTGGAACACGAAATGCCTAGGATAATGGAAGAAGCACATGAAGGAATAGTGGGAGGACACTATGCAAGAAAATCTACTACACAGAAGGTACTGCATGCAGGATTATGGTGGCCAACTATTCATCGAGATGCAAAGGAACATTGTCAACAATCTGATGTTTTTCAGAGGGTTGGAAAACCAAAATGACGGGATGAGATTCTCTTACACCCACAAGTAATGCTACAAGTGTTTGACAAATGGGATATTGACTTTGTTGGGCCAATTCAACCACTTGCAAGAATATCAGGTGCACGATACATCATCATTGTGGAAAAATACCCCTCAAGATGGGCATAGGAAGCACTAGTTAAATATTCCAACATAGAGACAACAACACACTTCCTGTTTGAACATGTGATCACCAGATTTCGATGTCCAAGGATGTTGATGAGTGACCAAGGAACTCACTTTATCAACAACACTATCATATCTCTAAATGAAGAATTCAAGGTATACCATAGGAAAATTATGTCATACCATCCACAGGCAAATGGAACAATCGAAGCTTTCAACAAGATTCTAGAGAATGCCCTAACCAAGATTTGCAATGCCAATCAGGATGACTGGGATTCAAAGATACCAAAAATATTATGGGCATATATAACTACCTATAAGAAACTAACAAGGAAGGCACCATTTATATTGGTGTATGGACAAGAAGCAATGGTGCCATTATAATTCTAGGTACCAAGTCTGCGTGTCGCAACAATTACACACATGAGAGAGCGAGGTGAAGTACAAGAAAGGTTAAGTCAGCTGATGAGAATGGAAGAAGATAGGATTCTAGTAGGCTTTCACAAAGAAGTGCAAAAAGAAATAGACAAATTTTAGCATGACTAACATATTAAGAGAAAAAATTTCAAGGAAGGAGACCTAGTCCTACTGTATGACAACAAGTTTTTTCAACATCCAAGAAAGTTCAAAATGCATTGGTTGGGACCATATGAGGTAAAGACTATCACAGATGGAGGAGTTTTACATTTGAAGGATTTGGAAGGAACAGAGTTGAGGGGCATGATAAATGGGAGTTGAATGAAGTTGTACAAGGACAGTCGACCACCCACAACTTGAAAATTACCGGGAGAAAATAAAAAATAAAAATCTATGCACGTAGGTGAGAAAATCAGTACGACGAAAAGGAAAAGAGTCTGTGCACACAAGTCATTTAGTCAAAGCAATGAAATAAGAATATTGCGCCAGAAACAAAGGGCATAGAATCTAAGGACTTTGCGCACTCAAAACTCCCAGCGCGCCAGAAAAAGGACTAACGGTCGAAAAGAGCGACAATTCAAAAAATGACGGCTGTGGAATTCAGGGACCAACTAGCAACGGTGCTTGAAATTGTGATAGTTTGTACACAGAGGTAAAGAACATAGCATGACAGAAAGGGAAAATTCCAAAAAAATGGTGCACAGGACAACAATGGTACCATGCAAGGGACACGCCTCCAAAAGTGAAAAAGGGACAATTGTCAGTGCAGAATAGTTGTCACTTGGTCGTCGCGCTATAAAGTCGGGAAAAGGAGGGAAAATAAAATTAGTGTGTGAATTGTAATGAGAGGGAAAGAGCGATAGAGTGAAAACTCAACTGAGAATTCATCAAGTTCGTAGATTTACTGCCTAGACCCCGTCACAATGTCACCACCTGGAGTTGGAGAGTTGGGCTGGGCCAACAGGAACATGGGAAGTACTGCTCATGCAACAGACAAAAGAGAGCAAGCGGTACCTGTAGTGGTGGATGTGGATGAACTCCACACACCAGAGTAAGAAAAAAAAACAGTGACAGTAGAGGAGGAACAGAACCCAGCGCAGGTGGCTGGGCAGATGGCAGAGAACCTGGAAATAATTGACTCTAATACCTCGAGGGGAAAATGGCCATGACAAACTGAGTAGGCCATTGGTTTAGTGCCATAGAGCCATGAACCAGAGGTAGGAGAGTCAGTAGTACACAGGGGTGTACCAGAGGTGGGGGCCTCATCCCCACAAGCCAAAAAAAAGGGCCAAGCTGAGAGAATCACACACAGAGGGGCCCAACCATAGGTAGAAGGTACCCTAGTTATACCAAATATTCTAAGTGAGGTGTGCATCGAAAATAAAATGGTCGACGAAGTGACTGCCATCAAGTACTCTGACCATGATATGGTGGATCTCACTAAATTTCCAGACCTTGCGTCCAATATTTACCTAAAAAGAAGGGGAGAAGGCTCATCATGCATGCCACTGTTAGAGTTGGCGCAGTGGATTTTGGGGCTATATAACACTGGCATCATGAACTTACTAGATGCACTTCACTTTGAGACGGGAAATCATATCAACGCATTTGTCAAGCAACTGCTTGCACAAGTGCATGGCAGAATCTTATGGATGGATAGGCCAATGCCTATCACTATGGACCTCATCACAAGAATCAGGGGGCTATCCACAGATGGGGAAAAGCCAGAGTAGTACCTGGAGGATAAGAACAGAGCTAAGGCCATCTCGGACGATATCAAGGCCAAGTATGGCATGAAGCATGATAATAGGGGCATCGAGATCAATGACATCAATGATCCTATGACAAGGTTTTCCATCAGAATCCTCAGATAAAAACTAATGCACAAGTTTCGCAAAGAGGAAGTATCGACTGGTGTGGTCGCCACTGTCACGTAGTGTGCAAAGGGGAGCTTGATGAGCTGGGCCCCATAATTTCTAAATTCATTCTTGGAGGACTGTAAGCACACACAGGACTGGGGATCTAAGTTCCACTACTCATGGTTACTCATCCTCATTGGCCTCATGGCTAGAAGGAACCAGTCTACAACAAGTACCTGGAGAGACCAGGGAAATGCGGCAAAACAAGATACACATCATTACGCAGTAGCGCAAACCCCAAGAGAAAGAAGAAAAAAACAAACATCTTTGCGAGGTAATTCGTAGAAATGCAGGACCTTATTGCGGATACATGGCGCATCACACCAAAGGCTATCTAGAAGTTTGGATAGGTTGTGAACTTTAGGGAAATGCGCCACAGCTTATGGATGCAAGAAAAGAGAGAAAAATCCAAGGAAATACTACAACTCAACTATTGTGTGACGCTGGAAGAAATCCAAGGAGAGGTCCAGGAGTGGCCTAAAGAATGGAAGATACTAGAGATTCCAACCACGTTACCAAGCTCACGAAATCAGACGCAGGGAAGACCAGCCTCAGTGCAGCAAATAGGCACCAACGAGGATGAAACTAAAAAGAGGAGTGCCAAAGGCCAAGAGGGGGAAAGCACCCCAACCAAGAAGAAACCGTGAACACAGAATAGACCATCAAGGGGATCTACACAGGCTCCAATGTGCACAAAACAACCACAAATACACTCAACGGATGAAGTGTGCGTGGAAGAAACAGGTGCAGGGACACAGGAAATCCATGAGCATGAAGAACAAGTGTTATAACCCTAATTTGCACCAGACATGCTTACCTGGCATCAGGCCATCTCAGATTCCTTCTTTTCCAAAGCACTGCTGAACAACTCTTCTTAAAAACAATTTTTATAAAGGCCCATGCACCCTGCTCTATTACTACATGCGTGTACATGCTAGCTGACCCAAAACAACCCATGTGTACCTACAAAAGCACAAAAAAAGGAAAGTTGTTGATGTAACACACAGCTTAGGGAGAGTTAACTAAACCTTCCGGCCATGCATGGCCAAGGGTTCTTCCAAATACCTAGCTTCTTCTACCCTATAAAAGAAGGTTTAGGGGTCCCATTTGGAAGAGGAGAATCACAGTAAAGAAACTATACCCGATTGCGCATTCCCTTTGTCCCAACCCTTTAGCCATCCTTGTGCAAAGAGAAAGATAGAGCAAAGAAGTTGGAGGACAGTTGAAGAGGAGCCCAGGACCAGGTTCATGGAGCAGCGACTGGCTTCATCATTGTAAGTTGATTTGTTGAAGTTAATAATAAAGAAACACTTTTCCCATCCCACCATATGAGGTTTTCATGGTTTATTGCATACTTGTTTATTGAATCTCTAACCCATTAATCTATATATCAAATGCATGTGGAGTTTTTTGTTTGTTTTGTGTGAATGAAGGTCAGCCTTGGGAGGAGAGCTATAATCAAAAAAGCGATCAAGCGTGAGGAAGGATCTACATCAAACACTTGAAATAAGGTATTCTCACTTGATCTTCCTAACTATGTATTTGATTAAGAATAATGGGGATTAGGTCTAGGATGACGGTAGAAATTAGAAATCTTTAGGTCTTTTCTGCATGCATAATTAAACCCTAAGTGCTAGTTCGTAGAGGGATTTCCCACTCACAACAGAATTGGTGACCATACTGGGGATCTCTAGGGTTTCTAGGAATATTTTTCTTGGGTATTTTTAAAAACTGGTTTCATTCCTTGTTTTTTAAAGTTTCTGCAAAAGTCTGAGCTAACAGAGATTCTTGTCTTCCATACCAATTATCTCTATTTCTTTGCTTGAATGCATATTTTTTTTCAAGACCGACAGAGGTACACGTTGCCTATATAAGGTCTACATTCATGTACCTGCGCCCTACCCTCACACAACCTGCGTGTACATGCTAGCTAAGGAAGTGTCAGTCGCGTGTATGATTCTAGAAAATTTCTTTTAGAGAGGAAGTCGTCCTCTCCTCTGCCAAGAATAATCCTTCTCAGGGGTTTTCTGGAACTCTTTCTAGTCTTTGTTGTTTGCAGTCTATAGCTTAGTTTTTACCTCATATTTATTTGTTCTATGAAATTTTCCTTCAATTGTTTTCTTTTTCTGTGAAAGTAAGTTTCTGAGTCTTCAAGAGATTCTGGTTCTCAATACCAGTAGTCTTTGCCAGTGCTTGATTTCTTGTAGTTTCATTTTATGAAGAGTTGCAGAAGTACACGTGACCTGAATAAGGTCTTCATGTGTGTACACGCACTCTGACCTTACACAGCTCGTGTGCACATGTTGGTTTTTGAACTATCAACAACGTGCCTGTTGAGAATTTTTTTTGGTTTAAGGAGAGGCGGTCATCCTTTCCTTGTCAATAGTTATACCTCTCAGGGTTTGTGGTCTCTACCATAGCATCTTAGCCTAGGTTTGGACTCTATTATAGATTTCTTTTTCATTTAGAATATTTCTTGTGTTTCCTAGATTTTTTAACTTATTTTTAGCTTGAAAATTTAAGAAAAATGAGTTGCATTTTGAAAAACAATTCCCCCTCATGGCCAGGGGGGGGGGGGGCA
>JASDQU010438024.1:0-12429 GCA_032191745.1 Picea mariana | reverse complement strand
AAAAAAATCCTTAGTTTGTTAGATCTCTTTCTTTCCTGGCATTTTCTTTGCATTATTATTTGAAAAAGAAAAAGAAATTAGCATAGCATTGTGTTTTCTTCTAATTTTAAAAAGCATTTCAAAAAAAATAAAAATAAGAATTATAATCATTCTTTTCCAGTGTTCATATAAGTTTCATCATTTTTCGCATGAGTCTTAACACCATCAATTGCACTACCGTACCCTTTTGAGTAAATCAAGCTAGTAAAAAGAACGCTAATTAAAATTTACTAGACTTTATGTTTGTAGGGTCCATCAACTAGATTAGGCTAGAGCCTTGATTTAGGTTGGAGAGGAAACTCTTCAAGGCTATAAAACAAACATACGAGTTTGTGCTAAGGAGTGTAGAAGTACAGTATCATGAAATTTATCTAGGACCCCCCTCTAACACAGGGGATAAACACAAGGTCGCGTGCGGAAAGGTAGCGGAGATAACCCCTCGAAAGCCAGACCAATCGTAGTGGAGAACACATATAGAGGGATTATCTTGGGATTCCGTTGATTTCATTTGCCACAGAGATTTGTGGGTATCAAATCCATTTGAGGTCCTCAGTTTTCTTTCGGACCACTTTCTTTCGATACCCTTGGCAGGTTTCAGGCTTTATACCCTGCTCATTGTGGTCTACCCGACTGTCGACTGTACCCGCCTAGTGACCATTCGCGTGCTGGAAACCTAGTTGCCAATCTTTCTAGTGACATACACAGGTGACTGTGGGCCTATACCTTGGTACCTAGGATAGAAATCAGGCCATGATTTGTAGAGTATACCCGAAGGGTGCTTCAGTTTTCGAGTTTCACTTGCACCGGTAAGTTGCTCTAGTGTTGGTTGGTGTAACTGTTCTTCCAACTAGTTAGTCGTTTGCTTGATTTGCCTTTAGGAACTTTTAGTGTGTGCTCTGTGCTCCCTAGTTTTCCATAGTGAGTTAGTCAGTTGTGGCTTTAGGTCTTTGACCTAGGGTGGTAGACTGCCCACTCCGCCAGTTGTGAGTACTTTGTTGTCTTCCGCTTAGAAATGTGTTGCCACCTCTTTATTGGCGTTGTTTTGATACCACTGGTTTTGCAAAGTCAGTGTGTGAGACTTTTAAGGATTTGAATGATCCTGCAAGGGGAGAAACTGTGCATAATATCTTCATGGCTAAAGTTCCCGACAATACCAACCAAGGAGCTCCTTTACAACGGGATTCTTGTGCTTTTCCCTTCTTCGAAAATGTTAGTGTCCCTTTGATGGCCACTTTGTACATTCCTAGGTTGAGTGTGGGACTGCCGGTTTGGTTGGGTACCATTCCAAATGTCCTGAATGCTCTTGACTCTTATCAGTTAAGCACCTTAAGTCATGGGCACCCTGTTGATGTTTCTTCATTAGAAAAGTCTTCTCCTCCTCCTTCTCCCACCTCGGGTGAAAGTACAGTTACTAGTAACCAGAAGTCTAAACGAAATAGAAAGAGGAAGAATAGGAAGAAGAAATCACCAACCTCTACGAGTCATGTTGAAGATAGGTCGACAACCTCTACAAATCACATTGAACACCAGCACCCATCCTCTGCAAGTTATGTTGGGGGCACACACTCACCCTATGCAAGTCATGCTGGGGGGAAAAGTCCAGTCCCTGCTAGTCATACTGGCAATAGGTCTGTAGCCTCTGCGAGTCATGCTATCGACCCATCACCAACCTCTGCAAGTCATGTTGGAGATGTGAAACCAACCAGTTCTAGTCACGCTGGGGGCATTGATTCTGTTAAGAAACCTAGATGAATAGGACGTAAGCCTAAGTTCCCTTGTAAGTTTTGCAAGGGAGATCACCTTACTCATTTATACCCTGGCATTCCAGAGGTACAAAGATTGCGGTCCCTGTCTGCAAGCTCTTTTGATTTTGAGTCTTCTAAGGTTTCCTCATAGTATATTCAACCATTGGCTGAGCAAGTGGTCATGCCAATGCAGTCATCAACTAATCCCACTCCTCTTTTGGGGGGTGAGGTGCCTTTAGACCTTGTATTCTCTCAGCCTATTCAACCATTGGTTGAGAAAGTGGTCATGCCGATGTAGTCATCGACTGGTCCCACTCCTCTTTTGGGGGGTGAGGTGCCTTTAGACCTTGTAGTCTCTCAGCCTATTCAACCATTGGTTGAGAAAGTGGTCATGTCAATGGAGTCATCGGTTGATCCCACTCCTCTTTTGGGGGGTGAGGTTCCTTTAGACCATGTAGTCTCACAACCTATTCATCCATTGATTGCGAAAGTGGTCATGACGATGCAGTCATCGGATGATCCCACTCTTCTTTTGGGGAGTGACGTGTCTACCGACTATGCTTTTAGCATTTTTGGTTTAGTACTTTCAAAACAAGGGGGAATTCCGCTTGTTCCGAGCACACCCCATCCAAGCCCTAGGATGGATTCCTTTGATTGGAATGACCTTGTTGAGCCTCATCTTCCTTCTGCCGCACCTTTTCAAATAAGGGTTGAAGTTAATTCAACAAAAATTTATCGATGTATTGTGGATAAAGGAGCCTCTGTAAGTATTTTATCCTCCTCGTTTTGGAAAGTCTTGGGATCTCCCGAGATTGTGTCTTCTTCGCATGAATTGTTGGCTTTTGATAGACATACTAGTGAATATTTGGGGTTTCCTCCTCAATTTCCTATCTCGTTAGGTGGGAAGATTGTCCATGTCGATGTTATAGTGGTGCAAGGCCTGTTAGATTTCAATATGCTTCTCGGGCGTGATTATGTATATGTTATGAATGTTGTGGTGTCTATGCTCTTCCAGGTCATGCATTTCCCTCACAATGGAAGCGTTGTCACTATTGACCAGCTGGCATCTGATAACCACCATCCTAATTAGGAATTATTTCAGACTACCCCTTTATATGTTCCTAGCATTCGTATAGACTCTACCCCGCCACAGGTTAATTATGCGGCATCTTATCCTCGATGTTCAATTGCTTTTGAGTAGGAATCTGTGAAATCATGTTTTCCTTCCCGAGACTTGGTCTCAACAATTGATCCTTTGGTTTACCCAGTGGGGGCATGAGAGCCCTTGCTTCCCCCTCTTGGTCCAAGTAATATTGAGTCTCCTTATGAGTCTGATCTCGGTATTAGTAGGTCCTCAAGCCCTCATGATCATGATTCTTCGTTGATAGACTCTGTCAATCCTCGTCAGAACCTCCATCATCATATGGAGTATGGTCAGTTTACTTCACCCTTTGGGACTATCAACCCTCATTTGCGTGATTTCTCATATTTTGAATTGCCTTCAAATGAGGCTATCCTTGAAGGCATGACTAGTATTTCTATACTACGGGAGGACTTACACCGTGGTTTGTGTTTTCTTCCCTTTTGGGAGACTTCCCAAGTTGACTATAGAAGAGACTCCTGGTCTGAGCCTAGCAACAGGCTCTACCTGAACCAATTTCATACATGAGTTTTAGCCCCCATGGAGTCTTATTTAAGCCCTTTTCAGACTCCCTAAAGATGAAAAGATTGTCGAGTGACCTTGTTTCTTCACACTCATTAAATTGGTCTAGAAGAACATTCCTTACACGGGTCTTCTTTTAAGCCCTTTTTAGACCCTCTAAACATGAAACGATTGTCGAGCGATCTTGTGGCCTTTCACGCTCATTAAACTGAAATTTAAAGTCACGTCTATACGGTGGTAGTTTACCCCTTTTTTGGTCCGAACAGTCAACTGTACGAACAAAGGTATACTCTAAGGAACTTCAGTTCTCTAGAATAGTACTCTCAGGTATCATTTTAACCCTTTTTCGGACATCATGGACTAAATGTATGAAAAAGGAACCCCCATGGAGTCCATAGTTAAGCTCTTTTCAGACTCCCTAAAATTGAAGCAATCACCGAGTGACCTTATTCTTTCACACTCGTTAAAATGGTCCAGAAGAACATTCCTAATGGAGTCCATAGTTAAGCTTTTTTCAGACTCCTTAAAAATGAAAAAATGGCCGACTGATATTGTCTTTATCACACTTGTTAAAATGGTTTTGAATAGATGTCTTTTCGGTGCTAGTTTGCCCCTTTTTCGAACCGACTAGACTACCTTCGTAAAAGGTATCCCAGTGGAGTCTCCTTTTACGTTTTTCAGACTCTCTAAATATGAAAAACCGTAGAGCTTACCTTCTCTGGGCTCGTTAAACTTACATCGAAGGATGTTACCATTATGTGTTTTGTTAACCGCATTTGCATACCTATGTCTTTGTTCTAAATGTCGGCTCCATGTTGCTCTCAACTAAACCATCTGAAGCATACCTTATATGGAAGCCTTGTAGCACTTTTCCTCTGCGTCTTGACACCTTTGGCCCCTAGAGGATTTTTCCCAAGTGTCATTTCTCTAAACATCAGTCTTGTCCTTGCACCTTGAACTTGTATGTTTGTAACACTCGTTCCTACATTGTAACGTAACATTCTTTCATTCTTTTTTCCGAAATCATTGAAAAAGACAAAACAAAATCAAATATATCCCAAAAAGAGGAAGGGAAAAGTATTTTCTTTATTGGCAGCACAATAATTCACCCTTGGATAAAGCAAATATGTTTGTTTGTTCGTCAAACTCTGGGATTTAATAAGACCTTAGGAAGTTGTTCTCACTACATAGAGCTGTGTCCTCCTCCTTTTGGTTACTCTTCCAAACATATGGAGAGTTTGTGTTGCCTCCTACTTCATAAACTTATGTTAATGCCATGCTGCCTGAGTCTCATCATTTGTCATGTTGTTGTCTAAGATAATTTTTTACCAAGCCTAAGTCGTCCCCTCTGTATTTTGTCTCTTTCCCTCATACCCGACCATCCTAAACGTCCAATCAAGTCTTTGTTCGAAATCAATGAAGCCTTCAGTTTGATCATCAAGATTCTATAGTCCATGACCGACGAGGCATCGAAGACCTCTGGGTAGTGAAGTCATACACTCATATTACACACCTACCCTAGTTTTGAAGATTTTGAAGTTTTTGCTCGAACTCTGAAGACATCATCTCCAACCATCAGGCCTTATCATCTTCTAAGAAGATGGATGCTCTACATGTATATCTTTTTGATTTTGAGATGTAGCTCCGGTGTGTATTGTTCCCGGATACACTTTATATAGCTATATGACATGGATCTATAGTGTATTTGATTTGTAGCCATGATTTTATTTTATCCCGAGCATGGGTATGCCCGCCTCGGTGAGACAATTCTTATTTTTGTAGACGGGTCCTCCCGATTTCTGGTCCCTGGGCTCACTTGTTCGGAACATCAGTAAATATTGTTAATGTATTTCAGCCATCAGATGCTCGTTTTAACTCACACATTTGGGGGCATCTGTTATAACCCTAATTTTGACCAGACATGTTTACCTGGCATCAAGCCATCTCAGATTCCTTCTTTTCCAAAGCACTACTGAACAACTCTTCTTAAAATCACTTTTTATAAAGGCCCACGCATGTTGCTCTATTACTACACGCGTGTACATGCTAGCTGACCCAAAACAGCCCGCGTGTACCTACAAAATCATGAAAAAAGGAAATTTGTTGATGGAACACACAACGTTGGGTGAGTTAACTAAACCTTCCAGCCATGCATGGCCAAGGGTTCGTCCAAATACCTAGCTTCTTCTAGCCTATAAAAGAAGGGTTAGAGGTCCCATTTGGAAGAGGAGAATCATAGTAAAGAAACTATACCTGATTGTGCATTCCCTTTGTCCCAACCCTTTAGCCATCCTTGTGCAAAGAGAAAGATAGAGCAAAGAAGTTGGAGGATAGTTGAAGAGGAGCCCAGGACTAGGTTCGTGGAGTAGTGACTGACTTCATCATTGTAAGTTGATTTGTTGAAGTTAATAATAAAGAAACACTTTTCCCGTCCCACCATATGAGGTTTTCATGGTTTATTGCATACTTGTTTATTGAATATCTAACCCATTAATCTATATATCAAATGGATGTGGAGTTTGTTGTTTTTTTTGTGTGAATGCAGGTCAGCCTTGAGAGGAGAGCTGCAATCAAAAAAGTGATCAAGCATGAGGAAGGATCTACATCAAATGTCTGAAATAAGGTATGCTCACTTGATCTTCCTAACTATGTATTTGATTAAGAATAATGGGGATTAGGTCTGGGATGACGGTAGAAAATAGAAATCTTTAGGTCTTTTTTGCATGCATAATTAAACCCTAAGTTCTAGTCTGTAGAGGGATTTCCCACTCACAACAACAAGGGACAGGAACCCAGGAGATTAATGAGGCAGGAGAAATGGGGCCAACCACTACAGGAGAGACCTAGAGGCCCATTATTCCTGAGCCATCAGTCACCCAGAAGAAGTGGCCAGGGAAGCATACCGGTGGTGGCCGAAAGAAGGCGAAGGCCCATAAGCCATAGAGACATATATCACTAACCCTGAATGATGTGGTTTAGTGGTGAAAACAGTTGAGGAAATACTAGCCAAAGTATGGGAGAATACAGAGAAGCACAGGGCTTCAATCATAGATCAAGTGCAAGAGGTAAAAACTATGCTAGAGTAGTTAAGGATCGAGGTAGCACAGGCACAAAAGGAAACACCTGTGTAGGCTAAGGAAGAAGTGTCAATGCCAGAGACAGTGTAGTTTGCAGTGCAGGCGAGTGCCAATTTCATCATCACACTGGAGATGATGTTCCTTGATGAAGAAACAACATGAAAACCCTTAAAGGACATCAAGACGTTGGACGTGGAATTGGCCAAGATTCCAACAAAGGTGTTGTATAAAATTCAAGTTCACCTTGTGTAGCAGATTCAGTCTGGAGAAAGAGAGGACACGAAAAACCTACAGGTAGCCCAGACAGAGAATATATCGATGAATGAAGACCTCAACCTTGAAGCGCAATGGAAAGAGAGAGCACAACAAAGAGTGGAGGAGATGGAGAATAAGATCCACAAGTTGTTTCAAGCAATTCCCAAAAACACAAATGAGGAAGCAAGGTCGTCGAAAGAGAAGTTACACAGGATAGAGTTGACTATCTAGGAATATAAGGATAAAATTAAAGAGTTGGAGGAGTGTGTCACACCCACTACTCCTCCAAAGGTCAGAGTGTAGTGAGAACATGAGGCAACAACAACTGCGAAATACATCGGTCAAAGCATACAGACAGTCACTGAGGTGTTATAAATGAGCACGCAACTCTGGACTCACCTCCTAGCTGATGGGAGCCTCTAGGAACTCCAAGAGAAGGAAAATAAACTCCACGCAGCAATGGTGGAGGTGAAGCAATGACAAAAAACAGTTTCACTGTCGGAGAAGATCAAAACGACGACCGATCTGAAGGCCCTGCAGTTGGAAGAAAAAGCACTGCAAATGCAGAAGACAACAAGACAGTCATTGTTGGAGACCCTGGAAGAAAAGGCAGAGCAGCTGGTCATGGAGAGTGACACAGCTAAGAAGAGAATTGAGCAGATCAGATCCGAGGGAGGAGAGATGCTACAATCTATTATCATAGAGCAAGTGGTCACCGCTATGGCTGACAAGAGAATTCAAGCTCAATAGTAGTGCCAATGGATAACAAAAATGTATGACACATTGCAATAGGCAGTAGCAGGCACAGAAAGAAAGCGATGATATTTGCATGAGTCAGACAGTAACTCGGGATGAGTCACGATGTAAATGTTGGGCACATTCCCACTTTGGGGAAACGGCAGGATGTGGAGGAAAGACTGCTAGAAGAAAGGCATGTGAGGCACGCATGCAAGAATATGGGAAAGAAAGATAACTGGCAGGAAAAATAGTGGACGAAAGGAAAATGCACATGCAGAGGAGAAAATCATGCAAGGCCAACATGCAAGAAGGCCTAACTAGGTTAGGGTTTTGGTAAGAGAAGGTAACGACTGATGAGCCAAAAATAGATATAAATAGACACCTAGGAGGTCTAGGGGGGGTGAATGATTGTGTGTTACTCGTGTGAGATAGAGTAACATGACTATAATCTAATACATTTTTGTAAGTTGTTGAACTATGGGAGAGAAAAGTAACTAGACCTTGAGCATCAGATCGCAGGTTGAGGAGCTTGGTGCAATCTAATCAACCTCGTAAAGGTCGAGGAGTCCGTTTTGTGAATGTATGAATGAATTTGTAGTGCGCACGGAGACATATATGACAGAACCATAATAAAAGAGCTTAAGAGACAAATATTTGTGGATGTATCCCAGGAGGGGGTGAACCACGGTAATTCATGTGTTATGTGGAATGATTATTGTTTATGTATTTGTTGTCAATTCTTAGATCTTAAATGAATTTCTTAATGAATTAGTTAGATCTGTTGACTTATATGCATGAATAAAGAATGATAGAATAGCTAATATGGATGAATGATATAGTAATTTAATGAAGATCACATAGTACAATCCCATATCCCCACTTGTTCCCAGGATGCAAGCACCTGAGTGTTGTAGCCACCCATAGAACTATCTCGGGTGAGACGACACCATGCACTGTGTGTACTGCGGTTCCTTCTGGTTTACGAGGGGGGCCAATAGTTTTAGAGTCTTTGTTGGGCCCCCAGTAGACTTGAACCTGGGTCAATCATGTTAAAGGTATAACTAAGATAAGAAACCAACAAATACTGGTAAAATATAGATCATCGGCATAGACTCCACTGCTATTGTCGTGAACACAACAATTCAACCAAAAGAACCAACATATTCTGAAGAGGGGCATCACCTTTTTCATTCAAATATGTGGGTGAAGGGGACCCTGTTGCATTTCATTGTTGATAGTGGAATCCAGAAGAACCTCATCTCTACAGAGGTCGTCAAACAACTAGGATTGTCGACAACACCACACCCACATCCATACAACATTGGGTATCTTAGCCAGGGATGGGATCTTCGTGTCAACCCTCAATGTCGATTGTCATATGACATCCAGCCCTTCAAAGATGAGATATTGTGTGATGTTTCCCCACTAGATGTCTGTGATGTTCTCTTGGGACAACCATATATGTGGAAATGCCATGTTGTTTATGAGTCTCGACCTTGACATTGTTTCTTTGGGGGGTAATCTCTACAGAATACTAAAGGTAGCTCCAACTACTGTCTCACCGAAATGATTCCACAAGGTAGTATCTCATACTAAAAAATTCAGCTTCTTCACAATATGTTCAAAAGAAGAACAAAAGGATACTGCAACCACTATAACTTTGGCCCAAGCACCTTCTATCCAACAAAAGTAGGTAGACAAGACTACAACAAAGCGCAAAGATTCCTTCTACACAAAGACATCTCATGTATCCCGATAGGTTGAATAGATTCAACCCCACCAGCAACAGGTTCGTGATAGCCTTCTGTTATCACTCCAAGAAACTCCTTAAGGTTGTAGACTAAGGATGCTTGGTAACTTAGAAATAATGGTTTTTATGTGTTTGGGACAATGGGGTCTTTAATGATCTATGTAAGAAACAACTCATTACACATCTAAAGATGCAGTTCTTTCAGGAAACAATAATAAAATCAAGTAATTGAAAGGAGAGGATGGAGAACACTATTCTTGATTGCCAATACAAGTGAATGTAGGGCTTAATACAAGGCAGAGAGAAATCCTTTAATTTCAAGTCCATGAGCTCAATAAAGAGATGACAGTCTTCATGAACTAAAATAAACTGAAACAAAGTACAGAAAATGAAAGATGGACAATTCTGATATTGAAAACGAAAGGAAACTGAACTTTATTTCTGCAAAAAGAGTCTATACAGTAGCATAAAATATCTCCCGGTTTGAACCCTTGTCTCTTATAAAAAATATGCATTTATAGCCTCTTACAATCAGTTTTACAGATCCTAAAAACATGGATCTATATTTAATAAAAGCAATTCAAATCTAACTAAACAACTTGATAATAAAGACTTAACAACTAAACTAGCATCAGAATTGTCTTCAATCTCAAAAATTCGCCATCTACATCCTTCATCTCTTGGAATATGTGATGTGATGAAACATGGCAAGACACCTGTCTTGACAGTTGGATTTCTTCAACGTTCATAGTCGATATTTGAGGAAGTTTGTTTTACATGTGGTTCCCAAAATTCCCTCAAATCCCTGATGTAGAGTCCTTTGCAAGCGATCTAATATCCCCTTGATACTCTGGAACTTCTTTATAATCTGTAAAAATTGACCTTTTCCATCCTTGGCTTCCAAAACTACTTTTCCCACTTTCACCAGCTAATGGGCTTTATAATTCGCTGGTTAGCTGGTGAAAGCGCTGACTTTCACCAGCTAACGGGTCATAAAATTTCGCTTTGCGCTGGTGAAATCTCTGTCTGAGCCAAAAATGAACTTTCACCTCCAAAATGCGATTTCAACAAAAATTCAATGTGTCTCTGATTTCTCCCCTTGCATGTTTATAGCAACCTGAGCAAGCACCTTCAAATCTGGGTGGGACTTTTTCTTTTTTTTTTTGTTTCAATCTTCTTATCTTCCTTTTAAGGTGCTTTGCAATCCACCATAGACTATTTTAATCTTTGGTGATCTTCTTCTTTCTTTTCTTCTCTTTAACACTTTCCCGAGCTAGTCTTTCAAATGCAGCATTGGTTTTTGCAAAGTTATCGGACAACTGCTTGTATCTTTCTTTGATTACCCGTTCTAAGACTTCCTGCTGAGCAATTACCTCCTTAAGATGCTTGATTTTCTGCACTTTCTTTGACTTAGTGCTCTTTGATGTTTCTCCTTCCTCAGTATGAGTAAAGGTCTCATAATTCTTTGCAATCTCAATTGAGTGTTCAGGGCTTTTGATGATAGGGCTCTCATATTCTTGCTTTGGTTTTGAGTATGTGTAGGGAAAGTTTAATATGTTTGTCTTCTTCTCTGTAATCTGCTTTGTAATCTGCTCTGTGGTCTGCTCAAAGTTCAACCTTTTCTTTGACCTGTGGGATTTCACACCAGAAATTCTATCTTCTGGGGGTCCTGGCAGGGTCCTCCTTTTCCTCGAACTGCTTTGAGGAGTCAATTGTTTCTTTCCACCTTTCCCCTATTCATTTACGGGTTGAGTCTGTGTTTCAAAACCCTCCCAAAATAAAAAATATTTCCATCTCCTTCCCTTCTGTCTTAATTCCTCTAGAATGATCAATTTAATAAGACCAAAGTGGCATAGAGTACTCTTCATGCTTAGGGGTTGAGCCCTGATCTTTTTGCAAACCTTAGTTAAACTCTTATGTAAGAAAAAAGGTAAATTGAGGAGCGTTTTACCTGTGAAATGGTCTAGGAGCTTGAAATGATACATCATGAGTTTGTCATACCTGCCCTCCGAGGTTATGTAGAGTTGGATGCCCTTAAACAGCTCCTGCCACTCATCTTCTAAATGGGAAACCGACATGCTCTTTTTCCATGCATTGTGCCTAAACTCTTCCTTCAAATAAGTTCTGAAATTTAAGTTTTTGGTGGCAGTAGTTTTGAACCAAATCTGGCCCGATCTTGGTAGGTTGGTCGCTGCAGCAATGGCAGCTTCATCTACAATGATCCAAGGACCCAGCGCGAGCCTTATTCCCATCAAACGTTTTCGCAAAAGCCTTTGTTGTTGACTGGTGACAACCGTTCTGCAGCCTCTCAACAAATTCGATACAACCTGCATTGGAGAAGTGTTTCTGTACTTCTAGATGGGCCTGTAGGAAAGATAGGCTGTCTAATTCTTTTCTTAATAAAGACCCACTGCGTCTCCTCGCCATCTGCAACCCAAAATCCCAATCGCTTCTATACACACAACACAACAAACTGTTGTTCAGGCCGAGGTCTTGCGCTGTTGAAAGAACTCGGGAGTCGGCTCTATTTTTTAACATGAGAAACTTAACAAACATTCATGAACGATGCGTGATAGGGAAGCAATGATCTAATTTGATTTTGTCAGTCCGGTAGTATAGCTTCTGTACCTGCGCTAATAAATTTGAACTTGCCATCCCCGGTGCCATGATTTTGGAGCATGAGTTTCTGAACCAGATCTGATTTGTAATCCGAATTGGACGTGGAACTCGAGTTTTTATGATTATCCACTTTCACCAGCGCGTCTTTCTTGATTGCATGACGTGATTTGATCGCATCATAATTTGATTTTTGAAACGTGGATAAACACACATGATTCCTGCTTTCTCCAGCCAACGGCCCATGGAAAATGCCCCTTTGCTGTTAAAACTTACCGCTTTCACCAGCGCACAATCCTGTGGAAAATGACCCTTAGCTGTTGAAAGTCACCGCTTTCACCAGCGCACAATCTGCGACAAAGCTTCTTTGGATGTTTGAAAATTAACACTTTCACCAGTGCATGGACCTATGAGAGATGCTCCTTAGCTATTGAAAGTCGCCACTTTCACCAGCTAACACTCATCTTTTAAACACACGTTAGCTGTTGAAAGCATTTTATGAAAATTTTAAAGAGAAGACCTTTATGGGTCATCTTATTTCTAAGA
>JASDQU010438021.1:24081-40275 GCA_032191745.1 Picea mariana | reverse complement strand
TTCATAATTGATGTGCTTCGTTATACTTTAGTACGACCACTACTATAGCGAATGAATTTTGGTTTTCTGTAATTGTTTATTGTCTTTCCTCTGCACCAGCTATCAGCGGGTGTAAGACCAATCTGCATTTTCAGAATTCTACATATATTCTCTGCTACATCAGTTATTTCCTTACCTTTTCCTCTTCTGTTTATTTGTGAGATACTACCCTGGTAGAAACCTCACACTGTGGACAGCTAAATGTTTTTCTCCCACCTCGCACCTTTGATTAAAATATAATATAGTTATGGGAAAGAGCCTTTGATTTGCATCCCTATTTTATTCATAAAACCGTAAAATCTCTTTTATTCGACCAAATCGAGACAACATTTAATCTCTCTTTGAAGTTTTTTGTTACTTTTACTGTTCCTCCATGACTGTCTCTGTACCAACACAACCTAATATCGAACCTGGACTATCAGACCAAACACATATCGCTTTAAACTTATTTGACACAATCCTTAAAACAACTACTAACCGGGTCGAACTTGAACGTTCATGGGCAGCCATTGAACAAGATATAACTATCCAAGAACAGTTGGAAGCTAGACAACGCCAACGTAGGAATCTTCCCTAGTTTCCTTTACCGAAGGTTTACGCTTCCCTCTGCTACATATATTACCACTTTCGGATGCCTTGACACTGTACTTTTAAGCCTTAAGTACAGACTCAGGAACAACATCTTTCTGGCGTCGTTGTCGGGGACCGAAGTTATGAAATCTTTTTCCCTGGGAAAACGACAAATTGTTTTTCGTTGAAAGTGTTACCCTTTGATAGTGAACAAAGATTACACACCTTTTAAGGCTTTTTATCTTTCACTTGGTGACTCCATGAGAAATAAACTGGCATCCGGTCGAAGGAATACCAGACAAAACCCGGATGGTAAGCAGATTACGCCCATTACCGATCCCGAAAAAATTCTAAAGGCTAGAGGCCCTTTTAAGCCAACCGCTGCAGTTTACAAACTTAAAACCCCATCACTGAAGACTAAGAGTCCTTCCGAACCCTCAACTTTGCTCAGTCCTCTCTTTGATGCTAAAGATTCGACGCCAATCTGCTCCGAAATTAGGAGTGAGATTCATCCAACCTTCCCCTTAGCACACAAAGGAAAGGCCCCTCTTGAAAGTTCGTCGACTTTTGAAATACCATCTTTTCTTCAGTTGAATTTCCCGACTTCGCCAAATTCTTAAGAGTGTGTTACACACTTTGTTCCCATACCCATCGGTTCTCCCGATTTCGTCTCTTGCAAATCCAAGGAACCGAGTCCTCGCGTTCCTTATCCTTCCTCATCGGACTTTCCTCTTCGCGAAGAAAATAAAGATTCCCTTTTAATTTTCCAAAATCCCCTTTACAACTTTCCACAAACAACGATGGCAGCCACTGACGGAGGAGGTGGAGGGTTTATAGGAGGAGGCAGAGGGTTTATCGGGGGAGGAGGGGGAGGAGTCCCTCTAAGAGGAGGTGGAGGTCAAGGGCCTGCCCCCCCTCCTAGAGTTTTCGTGAAATTCGCAGCCAGATACGCTCCATTAGTATTGCCCGTCCCCCTACATGATCTTCCAGAAAATTACATAAAAAATTTACCGAAATTCACCAGAGAGGAGGATCTGACTACGGTCGAACATATTAATTTTTTTGACCAATTTGCAGATATCTTCGGTATCGAACACGAGGATGTATATTCGAGACTCCTTGTCCAAACTTTTGAAGGTCAGGTCCAAACTTGGTTTTGGAGCCTACCCGCAGCCTCTATCCTGTCATATGATGCTTTGGAAGATGCTTTCCTCAGACAATAGGGCGAGCGAAAAGACCATCTCTATTATCTAACCGAATTTGGGTCTTTGAAGAAAAAGAACTCATAAACAGTCATGGAATTCATTCAGAGATTCAACAAACTGTACAATAAAATCCCAGCTGAGGTCAAACCATCCCAACCCACGGCCAAAGTGACTTTCGCCGGAGCTTTCAAGCCGGATTTCGTACTACTTTTGGGAGAGCGAAGGGGAGCCACCTTAAACCGTATGCAAGACGATGCGGTAGAAATAGAATCTAATATGATGGCTTCGGGTAAACTTAAGGCTAGATTAGAGACTGGAAACCGAGAGACCAAGTGATTTATAGAACAAGCAGGTCCTTCAGGGTCCAATAGATCCTCAGACGATTGGGTGGACGATATGGCTAGAGTGATCAAAGAATTGTCAAATAAAATATCTAGAATGGAACTCGAACAGGCCAAGGCTGACTCTTACCCCAAAAAATATTTCAAGAGGAATCAAAACCCTCCTAATCAACAAAGACAAATAAAAAATGAAGATCAAAAGATACAAGCTCCTTTAAAAACTGAAAATTTTATAGGAGCGAATGATTTTCAAGACTACGGAGATTCAGATAATGACGTCAGGAACTTCGGTGATGACTGTACTCAACCATATCTGACTCTCGAAGACTATGAAAAATCTTTAAACACGCCACAATCATCAAATGAGGGTGAAGAAGGTGATCACACCGATCTCTGTGAATCTCAACTAGAAACCGAGATAATGATGGCCGAGTTTCAACCAAAGTACAACCTAAGATCTAAGAATAAGCCCACCTCAACGACTCAACCCAAGAAAATCCTTCAAAGAGGCCAAGCTTATGAGCTTCCTTCGGACGAGACCTCATTACCCAACAACAAAACTAAAGTAGTAAGCAATCAGGAGTTCGAGGTGAAAAAAGTTGAAACTCAAACACCAGAAACTGAACTAGAAAATAAAGTTACGTCTTCAACTAGGACCATGAGGGATAAAGCGGTCCAGACAAATAAGTCTGAAAGGAAAGATGTGAAAGTCTCAACCAAAGAAGTAGACAAGGTGAGCGAATCTTTTAGCTTTGAAAATGAGTTAAACAAAATTAAGATACCAATCCCTTTGGTAGAATTAGCGAAAAACCTCGTTTATCGGAAGCAAATTACCAAAGCAATCGGTGTCTCTGAGCTAGAAATCTATTCTGATGTTTTAAACTTAGAAGATGACAAACCTAACATCACATTTGGTCCCCATTTCGAAGGGGCCAAAGACACCATCGCTTCTTTTTATATCACTCTGAATGTGTATGATCAGTTGCTGCATAATTGTATGTTAGACTCCGGAGCTTCCCATAATGTTATGCCCAAGATTATAATGGACAAGTTGGGCCTCCAGATCACAAGACCTTATGGAAATCTGTACTCTTTTGACTCGATAAGGGTTAAATGTATGGGGATGATAAAAGATCTGGTAGTTACCCTGGCACAGGTCCTGGTTAAGAGTATCTTGATGGATGTGGTTATCGCAGATATTCCCCCTAAGTATGGCATGCTGTTATCTAGATCGGGGAGCCAAGTTGGGGGGTTCTCTACAGTTGGACATGACGTATGCCATAATCCCTGTGTTCGGTGGTCAGTTCACTCGGTTGTACAGAGAAACAAGATTAGCATATACAGTTAGTGACCCTCAAAACCCAAATAACTTCCCTATTTACATTGCGGACCAAGATCTAGGAAATTGCATCTTGTCTTTTGATGATGGTTTGGATGGTTGTCCAGAGGAAATAAATATAAACCAAGAAGAGTCAAGTCACTTGATAGAGGATCTGTGTAACATCGGAGTTTGGAAAATGTATTTTGATGGTGCTTTAAGTTCTAAAGGGGCATGTGCGGGAATGCTCTTAGTGGCTCCCGAAGGTAAATTCATTGTTCCTTTCTCCTACAGACTGCAGTGGGACATAGATTACACTAACAACGTATGTGAATATGAAGTGTTGATCTTAGGATTAGAGGCTGCCAAAAAGCTAAATATAAGTAACTTGGAGGTTTATGGTGATGCAGAGCTAATAGTTAAACAAATAAACCGACAATACCTAGCCAAGCATCCCAGACTAAGAACGTATAGAAATTGTGCTTGGGATCTCATGGAAAACTTTTTCTCATCTGTAAAGGTCCATTTTATCCCTCGCGCAGAGAATCTACACGATGATGCATTGGCAAAGGCAACTTCAACCTTTTCTCCTCCCCCGACCTTCAAATTGAAATATCGCATTGAAATCATATACAAACCCTCTATACCAGACAATATCTGACACTGGTAGGTCTTTGAAGATGACGAACAAATTAAGAAGTTTCTTGCAGCAGTGGGTGAGTTCTCTGAAACTCATGCAGACTAAGAGAATCAAAATGAACCGATGTGGATCATGCAAGAGGGGGAAGATCCTGAAACCTTCCGAGAAAAGATTGTAGATCATCGTATGTTGGTCCTTAAAAGCAACCAGATTCCGAAAGGCTTAATCCCTTTAGAAATACTTTTTGATCAGAATGATGTACCTGTGAAATCCACTTTGTATCCCCAACCAGAAGAAGTGGAGGACTGTGATATAGGAACTGAAAAAGAATCCAGGGTAGTAAAGATATCCAACTTCCTCCCTCCCAAAGTAAATGTCAAGTACAGAGACCTACTCAGACAGTACAAAGATGTTTTCGCATGGTCTTATGATGAGCTAAGAACATATGACACTTCCATAATTGATCACAAGATACCTTTGAAGCCTGGGGTCAAGCCGTTTAGGCAAAATCTTAGGCAAATTAACCCCATTTTGTTACCCGTGATTGAAAAGGAAGTTAAGAAGCTTTTAGATGCGAAAATAATCGTACCCCTGAGATACTCGGACTGGGTGGCAAACCTGGTCCCGGTCAGGAAAAAGAATGGAGAAATCAGATTGTGTGTGGATTTTCGAAACTTAAATAAGTCTTCTCTCAAGGATAATTACCCGTTGCCCAAAAATGGACCATGTGCTAGAAAAAGTAGTAGGAGCAAATTGAATGTCTATGATAGATGGGTTCTCCGGTTACAATCAAATCGCCATGAACGAACAAGACAGGGAAAAAACTGCTTTCACCACACCATGGGGTACATTCATGTATGACAAAATGCCGTTTGGTTTGACGAATGTAGGGGCTACATTCCAGTGCGCTATGGACATCACTTTTGTAGGAGAAAGAGACAAGTTCGTAGTCATTTACCTCGATGATTTGACGGTTTTCTCCAAAACCGATGAAGAACACTTGATCCATCTGAGACAGACTTTCGAAAAATGCCGCAGGTTTGGTCTATCTTTGAACCCAAAGAAATCACATTTCTCTATGCGGGAAGGTAATCTTCTGGGCCATATCATATCTAGAGATGGGATCAGGATTGATCCTAAGGGGATTGAGGCAATAGAAACTATAAATATTCCCAGAAATGTAAAAGAGATTCAATCTTTCAACAATAAATTTTTTACGAAGGTTTATCCCCAATTTCGCCGAGATTGTCAAATTGATCACAGGAATGTTGAAGAAGGATAGCAGAGTAAATTGGACAACCAAGGCTAGAGCATCGTTCGCGCATATTAAAAAAGTCATAAGCGAGGCACCTGTGTTAGCAAGCCCAGATTATCTGAAAGATTTTCTTATCTTCTTGTTTACCTCTGAACATATTATCGCCACGGTGCTCCTACAAAAAGATGAAGAAGGATTCGAACGACCGATCGTGTTTTTTAGCAAGAGCCTTAGAGACNATTGAGGCAATAGAAACTATAAATATTCCCAGAAATGTAAAAGAGATTCAATCTTTCAACAATAAATTTTTTACGAAGGTTTATCCCCAATTTCGTTAAGATTGTCAAATTGATCACAGGAATGTTGAAGAAGGATAGCAGAGTAAATTGGACAACCGAGGCTAGAGCATCGTTCGCGCATATTAAAAAAGTCATAAGCGAGGCACCTGTGTTAGCAAGCCCAGATTATCTGAAAGATTTTCTTATCTTCTCGTTTACCTCTGAACATACTATCGCCACGGTGCTCCTACAAAAAGATGAAGAAGGATTCGAACGACCGATCGTGTTTTTTAGCAAGAGCCTTAGAGACACAGAACTGAAGTATGACATAATAGAAGAACATGCGTACGCAATGGTAAAAGCACTAAAGGCATTCAGGACTTATGTACTGCATTCAAAAATTATCGCGTACGTGCCGACCAGTTCTGTGAAAGATATTTTGGTACAGCCAGACAGTGACGGAAAAAGAGGGCGATGGCTTGCTAAAATCCAAGAATTCGATCTGGAAGTTAGACCGACCAAATTAATAAAAGGGCAAGGCCTGGCCAAACTCTTAGGGGAGTCAAATTTCAGAGCCCTTGATATCAATTGCCTGTAGGAAAGCGACGAAGACATAGACCTAAATGAACCGGATGAAGAAACGAGTCCAAACCAGATCGAAGAGAAGTTCTTATCATTGGGCTGGTACAGAGACATAGTGTTTTACTTGTTGAACCTAAAATGCCCAGATGAACTATCACCGTCTAAATGCAGAACCTTACAACTTCATGCAGTTAAATATTGTATATCCGAAAGTCAGCTATATTGGAAGGATCCACTCAGGTTCCTGCTGGTCTGTTTAGTAGAATCAGAAACCCAACGGGTTATAGATGAATTTCATAAGGGAGTCTGTGGGGGGCATCATGCATGGAGAGCTACAGCCTACAAGATCTTGAGGGCTGGGTACTATTGGCTGAAACTCTTTTCGGATGTCAATGCCAAAGTGTGTGCCTGCAACCCTTGTCAAATATTCGCAGGTAAACAGAAGCTCCCTGCACTGCCCTTAGTTCCAGTCAAAGCTGAAGCCCCATTTCAACAATGGGGTCTAGACTTCATAGGGGAAATTAATCCCCATTCTAGTGCTCAACATAAGTGGATCTTAACAACTACAGATTATTTTACTAAGTGGGTGGAAGCCATTCCAACCAAAAGGGAAACAGACTCGGTGGTAATCGATTTCTTGGAAGACAATATTTTGTCAAGATTCGGTTGTTCCCGAAAGATAGTTACCGACAATGCCTAGGCCTTTAAATCTATGGCTATGATCAACTTCTGTCAGAGGTATAACATCATTCTCGGCCATTCCACAACATATTACCCCCAAGGGAACGGATTGGCCAAATCATCTAACAAGAGACTGGTGAACATAATCAAGAAAGTACTGGATGAAAATAAAAGGTCTTGGCATGTGCACTTAAAATACGCATTATGGGCAAACCGCATCAGCACTAAAAGGTCTATCGGCATTTCGCTGTTTCAAATGGTCTATGGGACAGATGTTGTTCTACCTATAAACCTAGCATTACCAGTGATGAAGTTATGGCAGGATCAAAACGAAGAACCCAATCATGTAACTAGGAGAATTAATCAGCTGATTGAGGTTCAACAACATAGAGTTGAAGTTGATGAAAAGATGCAGAAGTACCAAGATGATATGAAAGCATTGTTTGACCTCAAGGAAAAGGACAGGGAATTCCTTCCAGGTGATTTAGTGCTAAGATGGGATGCAAGAAGGGAGGAAGCCGTGAAGCATAGTAAATTTGACCACCTCTGGTATGGACCATTCAGGGTCTTGGCTCCAGAAGGGAAAAATTCCTTCCTTCTAGAAAATATAGACGGAGAAGTCCTTCATGCCCCTGTCAACGGGCGGTATCTAAAGCATTACATGACCTAATAGTCGCCAGATCCAAAAAAATAAAAAAATAAAATAAATAAAATAAAATAAATAAAATAAAATAAAATAAAAAATAATTGTACATATATGTATTTTCGTTTAAATATTTCTTTTGATTCTCTTTTTCGTTCATGAACTTTCGACCCATTTCAAATAAGATTCGTATCTATTTTTTTTTTTTTATAGGATTCCAGCTGCATACGAAACTAGCAGGAAAGGTAGTTTGCGAGTCGGTGTCAGAAACAAATCGGCATAAAACAGGTGATACCTAAAGTAGTTTCATATTGCGCAAAGAAAGTGAAATGAAAAGGTAAAAAGGAGCTTTCTCAAAAACATATGTTATGAAAGACTATTAAAGAAAACCGAGGTAACGCCATTCAAACTGCAATATCGGCTAAAATGTTAGATAACGAGATTGTTTCTTGGTTTGATAATCTTTGATGTAAAATAATGATACACTAAATCTAAAAACAGTCGGTCAAAATAAACTATCCCCAAAGATATCTACAAGAGTCAGTCTCGAACTGTTTGACCTCTGTGTTTTCAGTCAATGAATCGCTACCTGGCATCCTATCTATCTTCGAATTTAACTTTTAACAAGTCACCACCTTTCCATTTCATTACGAAAGGATAAAAGCTTTTCATTTTAGCCTCGTGAGTTTCAAAACAGATTGTGGAAAGGAAGCGGGTCTTCACAACTACTTGATCCCCTGCTAAGCGAAGGAACCTTTAGAGCGATCCTAACTTTCCTAGGTTTTTCAACAGTATTGGAGGATTAAAGCTTGCTCAAATGGGATGCCCTTTAAAAGTTATTTTCCTTTTCTCCCTAATAATGAAGATGTTGTGAAGGTCAAGGGAAGGTTGGTACAGAGTAATCAAAGTAAGTTGACAGACCTCTAATGCAAAATATTACACAAATATCAGCGCTGATACAAACTGATTGCCCCCATCTTCGCGCTCAAAAAAGTAAATTATAAGACAGGTGGTGAAAGGAAATTCAGAAATGATTGCCCCCACCTAGTTCAAGAAGACGATGAAAGGAAATTCAGAAATGATTGCGCTCGTCTCAGCATTTAAATGCATAAATATATTCCGAAGTGGTGAAAGGAAATTCAGTAAAAGGGGCCAGATAACTTCACCGGGGTATTGAACAGGCTCGCTGGTAGTGAAGCAATGTCTGAGATATCTGTAAGGCTATTATACATGAATATCACTCTACTCTAGTAACCAATGCTTTCTAAAACCTGATCCACATCCCAAATTCAGACGAGACTCCCCAATTAAAAACATATAATCTCATTCTTTTGATGCAAGCTGAGAGCCACAAGATCTGTTGAGTCTCCTAGGACTGTTTTGATTGTCTTAAAACATACCTAAAGCTAGTAGTGGGAAAGGGAAAATTGTGAAAGGGACTACAACTGTGTTTGGAAAGAGTATCTGATTTTGAAAAAACTTTTCAAGGTAAAGAACGGAGTGTTTTTCCCCCTTCGATCCTCTTTTCTCGGAACCTTTCCGCCTGATTGAGCTTTTGAATCCATTTACCCAATATTGGCACGTGGTCTTATGTTCTTCCCACCTCAGAGGAAGGCAGGATCCCTAGTTGGAGCCTATGTTGGAGCCGCCTTTGTTTTTCAGCCTGTCACAATTTTCATTTTTGATGCTTGAAATCTAAAGATGGTTTTCTTTTTCCCTTCGAGATATCGATGATCTCTAAAGCTTGATCACGCAAGCAACTATAATTCTTCTACCCTCGAAACAAGTCCCACTTTTCGTAACAATGTTCCCTCTTTTTGTTCTACTTCGGGATCTCGCAGGTTAGATACTATAACTCATGAATTCACACGTCCCGAGTCACGAAACGGTGAAGTCGTTTTAAATTTTCACTCAAGACAGTAACAAGGGTAAATTTTTTTAACTCATGATTAGACGTCATCGGGGTTTCGCGCCTCGGTCTTTGCCAAACCCAAATTTTTATTTTTGCAGCCCCAAGAGCCAAGAACATGAAGTCCTTTCTGGATAACCCATGTCAAGGATTAAAGGCAAAAAAGCTAACCGTGGTTAAAGTTGTTCTCGGCATTTCGCCATTCGGCACTATCTTTTTCGAAAGTTACGGCTTCTAAAACCCGACTCACGAAGTCATGATGTAATTATAACATGATTAATTAATCACTTAATCCAATATTATCTTCCCCTTAATTAAGTCTTGTTATTGCAATCTCGCGGTTTTGCAACTCGGCATATAAATCTCCCAGAAACTTATCTTCGAAGCTCCGAGTCGCGATATGACGAAAGTGATAATTATAAAATTAATCAAGCCCCAAATCGCGATTACCTTTAATTAAACCAGAATCGGTCCTCGCAGTCTCGGGAGTTGGAGACTCAAAATGTTAAAGGAAAATCCCCGATATAACGAGTAGCGAGATATTGATTAACGTTGGCGAGATTTGGATTAATTAAGCTAAATCAAGACATATCCCGCGTTTCGATACCTACACGATTTACGAGGGGGCCTTTTCTCTCCATACGCCAACTGACTTTTAAACCACCAAAATTTATGACATTAATGGGGAAATAGGGTAAATCTATGAATGTAAGATCGGATTTTTATGGCATTAATTTATTTTTAATTATGATTTGACAGGCTTGTTTTGAAAGGTACCGGGTTTTCAAATATATGAAAGAGTTGCGCTTCATTATAACGAATGTATTTTCATAGCATGTAGAGCTCATCACTTCTGAGTAAACTAACTTCTGTATGTATACGTTGTTCTATCGCAGAAGAGCTAAAACACAAGCTTTAGCCATGGCTCCGCGGAAAGCAGCAAAGGCGAATGTCGAGGTTTCGGGACAAGGCTCAGATAATGTCTCTGATACTTCACCCCGAAATACAGACTCGGTCCCTAAGTGGTCATATGTTTCAGATATGCTGCAATCAGAATTGGTGGATTATTCCGACGACTCCGACGGCAACGAAAGAGATGATATAACCACCAAGTACAAAATAGTCTTCCAATCTGGAATGCACAGAGTAGCAGCCAGGCCACGGTTGCTTCCATATTATGATATGGTCCGATGGGCATTGGATCATGTGGACATACCCACCAGGACTATCATGAACGAGAAGAAAGTCACCATCGGTACTTTCAGGCCGGAACACCTGCAATCCATGTATAAGCTGCCCGCGACATCCGACCACGTATATGGCGCTAAGTTCTTGGAGGAGTTCAAGGAGAAGGAATGCGTACAATATGATAAAACCATGGCCAGTTTGATAAAGGATTGGGTTTCGAACACAGCGAAGTTCAGAGCTGATAACCACGACATATATTCAATCGCTTCTTTAGAGCCGCAGTACAAATATGTTGCCATGATGACATGTCAGTTATATGGGAGAGAAGACACAACGCATTTTTTCCTTGCGTGGGTGCCTTTGATATTTCGGGTCACAGAAGGTGTTTCCTTTGACTAGGAAAGGTTGCTTTTGGATAGCTTGGCTAATCGGGTCACCGAGTATCGGGAGCAGAAGGAAAATGGGAGGCCGGCCTCATTCTTCATGTCCGCATATATTATGGACGCGATTTGTTCTATGACACCATTTCCATTAATGAGCTGGGGTTGGACTCCCGCCGAAGACAAACCCATACATGTGTATCATGAAAAACTATGGGAAAACAAAGCAGAAAATTTCGCGTATGAAATTTTTAACTGGGTGATGGTGCCCCTGCATGTCGCCATTTTTGGTCACCCGCCGCCCCGTATCTCAGACAGCATAGCGACAAATCTGAGCAACATAGCGGACTGGCACGTGGAGGAAGAATTTTCATACCTCAGAGTTTTCGGGGCTTCTGTTCCCCCGCATGCGATGCCATTGTTCATTCCTGACAAGCTAGCTTATCGCGAGGTTGCCCGGAAAATAGTAATTGGCAGTGTAAGTAAAGAGCTCAAAGGGTACTCAAAGAAGGTATGGCCGTCTTTTCCCATTCGTTTGAATTCTTATTCTTTATTAGATTTCGGGCATGCCAAAGCCGAGGCTTCAGCCCTGGAAGACCTGGATTTGGTCTCCATTGAAAAGAAGAAGCACGATCCATAGAGGGTCATGAGCAATCATTTGGCTAATTGCGGGCTCAAAAGATTTGAGCATGAGAATTCACCCTCGGATGACATTTTCCGAGGAGCGAGGTCATATGAAGAAATTCTAGCCTGTATTCAATCCTTGGCACTCGAGGATAGAGCCGAGGTATTGAAATTCCAGGAACATTGACGTAGCTGTCTCCCCGCTGTATTTCGAGGTGAGGGTCCAGGCATTTCGGAGATGAAACAGAAGGATGCTGAAGGTTCTAAAGATGCAACTCCCGACCCAGGAAAGCATCAGGATGAGGAGGAACAAACGAAGAATCCAGAAGCAGAGGAAAAGACTCCGGATCTGCCAAAGAAACAGAATCCGGAGACAGAGATAAATACCCCAGAACCACCAAATAAGCAGAACCCGGTCGAAACCCCAGGGAGCTCGATGAAACAGATCGGAGAACCCATCACCTCTGTCACCCCCTTGCAGTCGACACAGGGAAATATCGAAGAAGGATGGATATTCAATGAGGAGCTGAAGCCCATAAGAGTAGAAGAACTCCCTCCGAATGAGTTTTTCTTTGATAAAAAGAGAAAAGCAGTAGTAAAAAGGGAATTTTACTAGGAAGGAGAGTCGACTGCCAAAAAGTATAAAGTTATGACCGATGGAAAAAATAAAAAGAATGAGCAATTCGCCACTGAAATCGCAGGAACGCTAGGAGCGTATGCCTCGACGAATCAATTCTCAGTCGGACTTTTAAAGAACCAACTTAAAAGAAAAAATCGCCTAATCAGGACTCTTGAAGCCAGATTGGCCACCGCCATGGAGAATGCTAAAGGTCAGGCGAGCGTGGAAATAGAGCAGGCCAGATTGGCCGATAAAAATGAAATAGAGGTGCTCATAACTAAGCTGGAGCAAACAAAGTTGGTGGTCCGAGATGGTCGGATGCAGGCGAGCCAGCAGAAGAATTTGATTGAACAGCTGCAGGCTCGGGTAGAGATCGCTGAGAGCAGAATGATAAACATCGGGATGTTCAAATCCCAGGCAATCGAGATTCGGACCAGAGTCTTTGCGGCACAACAAAATTTGCTCTCCAAGGTGGAAGCGATCCGTGACAACTGTTTATTGGTAAAGCAAGTTTTCGAGAATTTATCGGCCAGAGAAAGGGATGCAGGAGCGGCCCGGGTCGCCTTCCAGGAGGCGGTAATAGCCATGAACAATAGGGTTTCGGTGGGTACTCCTAGATTCACCATTTTAGAGCAAACCCGAGGGAACATTCTGTTAAACGAATGGGAGCATAACATCACCGAAGGCAAGCAGAAAGCCCAAAAGATAACCAATTCCTTGGAGGAAGCCTTTAATTCTATAGATGGCGAGCTGCTAGGCATTGACAACGGAGGTAATGCCGAGGCGTTGATACAAATGAATGTGGAACAGATCTCACTTGATCTGAAGGAAAAGGAGGAAAGAGATTCAACCGATATCTCTCAGATGACCATGGTGGACATAGTCCAAGTTGATAAGTGCATGATCAACCCTAGTGCGCAACTATGTGCCATAGACATCATCGATGGACAGATGGAAGACAGGCTGCAACAGTTAGCCCGAGAATGTTACTTCTTCGAAGCCAGCTGTCAAGCAGAACCATCTCGGTTAATATCTCAGCTAGTCGAAAGATGTGTTGTCTGTACCGAGTCCGCACGATGACCAATGCCTGACAGCAAGTGAAGACAGAGAAGGAGAAATGGAGCAATTGCTCTCCTCCCTATCATAACCGAAATTTTGTGACTGTTGAGATTCTACCTGATTTGTAAAATTGTATAAATATATCACAGAAAGAAATAAACAGGGCTGGAACTTTTTGTGTCAATTGTAACCGAGTTTTTTACATTTGAGAAGTTAATACAAGCAAATCTGAAGATTCTCGATTCCGTCAAGACTGTGTTACAAGTTTGTTTCTTTTTATTTCATATTTCATTTCATTTCATATTCATAATTGATGTGCTTCGTTGTACTTTAGTACGACCACTACTATAGCGAATGAATTTTGGTTTTCTGTAATTGTTTATTGTCTTTCCTCTGCACCAGCTATCAGCAGGTGTAAGACCAATCTGCATTTTCAGAATTCTACATATATTCTCTGCTACATCGGTTATTTCCTTACCTTTTCTTCTTCTGTTTATTTGTGAGATACTACCCTGGTAGAAACCTCACACTGTGGACAGCTAAATGTTTTTCTCCCACCTCGCACCTTTGATTAAAATATAATACAGTTACGGGAAAGAGCCTTTGATTTGCATCCCTATTTTATTCATAAAACYRTAAAATCTCTTTTATTCGAYCAAATCGAGACAACATTTAATCTCTCTTTGAAGTTTTTTGCTACTTTTACTGTTCCTCCATGACTGTCCCTGTTCCAACACAACCTAATATCGAACCCGGACTATCAGACCAAACACATATCGCTTTAAACTTATTCGACACAATCCTTAAAACAACTACTAACCGGGTCGAACTTGAACGTTCATGGGCAGCCATTGAACAAGATATAACTATCCAGGAATAGTTGGAAGCTAGACAACGCCAACGTAGGAATCTTCCCTAGTTTCCTTTATCGAAGGTTTATGCTTCCCTCTGCTACATCTATTACCACTTTCGGATGCCTTGACACTGTACTTTTAAGCCTTAAGTACAGACTCAGGAACAACAAGTAATATGACTAGAGTCACCCTTTCACATGTTTTTGTATTCATTCCCACGCATGTGTAAAATGATGGATGATAATTCTCCTTGGCCTAATGGGATAATGGCAATTCGAATTGGCATTTTCCACTAGTGATGGTGGGTTTCGGGTTCAGGCATCAAACAAGTTAGTTCAACAATTCTAATTTAGTTGGTGGCTTTTTTCATATTTTTCTTTTGAAACTTTGGCAAGCCTCCTCCTTGGTTTGCTTTTCATTTAGAATGGAAAATAGAGGATATTTGGTTTTCAAGTAATCTTGTTGGTGTTTTTATTGATTTTCCTCGAAGTTGTTCAATATCTTTATTGGACGTGCACTCTTCCTTGAGGAATCTTGTTTCATCGGATGTTGGCCATGTCATATCTTTCATTAGATTAAGTAGTTTTGGGGTCAATTGGGAGGGGTAGAAACTTCCTTTGTTCCTTCAATGTTCTAGGGATTTGGGTTTTATCTGGCACACTCTGATATCAGGTATTGTCGACCTTTATCAAGGATATTTGTACTCTTTGGTGGATCTTTTGAATTTATCAGAGGTGAGCAAAAGGCCTAAACGGATTAGAGCTTTGTATGAATCACATTTGGACATTAAGGAGTTTGTCAGGAAATCACAAACTTGTGACTAAAGACAGTCCTCAACCTCAAATTTTTTGAGAGAGTTTGGACAGTTTTAGTTCTCTGATGGACTACCGTGAGTTGCAGAAGATAAGGAGGGATTTAATAATTCATTAGGAGTCTATTCCAGGGAATAGAACTTCAATTTTTATTGCTATTGCAAAACTACATGAAATTGAGCATCAGTTCACCACTCACAATGCAATAGTCATGGGTACTTTGGTTCAGATGAAGCCCCAAATTGCAGTCTTGGAGGCAAAATGCATTATGCTCAAAAACATGGTAATAAACTTGAGCAAGGGAGAACATTCAGGGAACTCCAACTAAGTACAATCAATCAACTCTAATTGTGAATGTCTGAGGGAAGAGGAAACAATGCATCAATTAGCATATGACATGGAACTTGTCAAACCAAATTAAGACCCTATGAATGTAGCAAAGGATGAAGTAGCCAACCACCATGCCTTTTGTTAAGTTAATTTTTTTGCAAATTTATTAGGATTCTAGGACTTTTGTATGTAGGAAGACAATGTTCACATTTTGGATTTTGTTGAAAATTTGACTTTGAACTATGATGTAAATTCACTTCGAGCTTAGTGTGTACACACACACACACACAACCTTGTTTGTGTGTATAACACAACCTAGGTTAGCTTAATTAGTCGAATCATCCACCCAGGGCATGTTGTTGATGGGGGGGGGGCATAGTTCATAGGTTCAAATCAAATCAAGTCCCTCAGGGTTATCAGTCGCTATTGTGGTTGGTTTGGGTCACCCTCCATCCAAATATTATGGGGAAGAGTAGGCAATCTAATAATGTTTTCCTTTATATATGTATGTGTGTGTAGATATGTATGTATGTATGTATATGTTATCCAAAGAAAAAATCAATTGTTAATTGGGTCTAGCCAAAATGGTTGAGAGGAGGAATGTTATACTGCCCTGATTATATTCCTACAAGTAGTATGTTGATCTCTTAATGGATATATTGTTGTAACAACTTCAAGCCCTGTTGTTGACCTGGCCTTGTGCACTAAATAATTTGGGGTTCACCTTGGGTAGCATCCTTAAAATTAGGGGAAGTGCTTGGGGGTTTTCCCCAAGATATGTTACCTAGGGAAAAAAATATTCTCCAAGTAAAAAAACAATTATTTCATTAATCATGTAACTACTCATAAGAGATAATAAAAAATCAT
>JASDQU010438021.1:13113-23115 GCA_032191745.1 Picea mariana | reverse complement strand
GACTGACCAAATTAATAAAAGGGCAAGGCCTGGCCAAACTCTTAGTGGAGTCAAATTTCAGAGCCCTTGATATCAATTGCCTGTAGGAAAGCGACAAAGACATAGACCTAAATGAACCGGATGAAGAAACGAGTCCAAACCAGATCGAAGAGAAGTTCTTATCATTGGGCTGGTACAGAGACATAGTGTTTACTTGTTGAACCTAAAATGCCCAGATGAACTATCACCGTCTAAATGCAGAACCTTACAACTCCATGCAGTTAAATATTGTATATCCGAAAGTCAGCTATATTGGAAGGATCCACTCGGGTTCCTGCTGGTCTGTTTAGTAGAATCAAAAACCCAGCGGGTTATAGATGAATTTCATAAGGGAGTCTGTGGGGGGCATCATGCATGGAGAGCTACAGCTTACAAGATCTTGAGGGCTGGGTACTATTGGCTGAAACTCTTTTCGGATGTCAATGCCAAAGTGTGTGCCTGCAACCCTTGTCAAATATTCGCAGGTAAACAGAAGCTCCCTGCACTGCCCCTAGTTCTAGTCAAAGCTGAAGCCCCGTTTCAACAATGGGGTCTAGACTTCATAGGGGAAATTAATCCCCATTCTAGTGCTCAACATAAGTGGATCTTAACAACTATAGATTATTTTACTAAGTGGGTGGAAACCATTCCAACCAAAAGGGAAACAGACTCGGTGGTAATCGATTTCTTGGAAAACAATATTTTGTCAAGATTCGGTTGTTCCCGAAAGATAGTTACCGACAATGCCTAGGCCTTTAAATCTATGGCTATGATCAGCTTCTGTCAGAGGTATAACATCGTTCTCGGCCATTCCACAACATATTACCCCCAAGGGAACGGATTGGCCGAATCATCTAACAAGAGCCTTGTGAACATAATCAAGAAAGTACTGGATGGAAATAAAAGGTCTTGGCATGTGCACTTAAAATATGCATTATGGGCAAACCGCATCAGCACTAAAAGGTCTATCGGCATTTCGCCGTTTCAAATGGTCTATGGGACAGATGTTGTTCTACCTATAAACCTAGCGTTACCAGTGATGAAGTTATGGTAGGATCAAAACGAAGAACCCAATCATGTAACCAGGAGAATTAATCAGCTGATTGAGGTTCAACAACATAGAGTTGAAGTTGATGAAAAGATGCAGAAGTACCAAGATGATATGAAAGCATTGTTTGACCTCAAGCCAAAGGACAGGGAATTCCTTCCAGGTGATTTAGTGCTAAGATGGGATGCAAGAAGGGAGGAAGCCGCGAAGCATAGTAAATTTGACCACCTCTGGTATGGACCATTCAGGGTCTCGGCTCCAGAAGGGAAAAATTCCTTCCTTCTAGAAAATATAGACGGAGAAGTCCTTCATGCCCCTGTCAACGGGCGGTATCTAAAGCATTACATGACCTAATAGTCGCCAGATCCAAAAAAATAAAAAAATAAAATAAAAAAAGTAAAATAAAATAAAAAATAATTGTACATATATGTATTTTCGTTTAAATATTTCTTTTGATTCTCTTTTTTGTTCATGAACTTTCGACCCATTTCAAATAAAATTCGTATCTATTTTTTTTTTTTTTATAGGATTCCAGCTGCATACGAAACTAGCAGGAAAGGTAGTTTGCGTGTCGGTGTCAGAAACAAATCGTCATAAAACAGGTGATACCTAAAGTAGTTTCATATTGCGCAAAGAAAGTGAAATGAAAAGGTAAAAAGGAGCTTTCTCAAAAACATATGTTATGAAAGACTGTTAAAGAAAACCGAGGTAACGCCATTCAAACTGCAATATCGGCTAAAATGTTAGATAACGAGATTGTTTCTTGGTTTGATAATCTTTGATGTAAAATAATGATACACTAAATCTAAAAACAGTCGGTCAAAATAAACTATCCCCAAAGATATCTACAAGAGTCAGTCTCGAATTGTTTGACCTCTGTGTTTTCAGTCAATGAATCGCTACCTGGCATCCTATCTATCTTCAAATTTAACTTTTAACAAGTCACCACCTTTCTGTTTCATTACGAAGGAATAAAAGCTTTTCGTTTTAGCCTCGTGAGTTTCAAAACAGATTGTGGAAAGGAAGTGGGTCTTCAAAACTACTTGATCCCCTGCTAAGCGAAGGAACGTTTAGAGCAATCCTAACTTTCCTAGGTTTTTCAACGGCATTGGAGGATTAAAGCTTGCTCAAATGGGATGCCCTTTAAAACTTATTTTCCTTTTCTCCCTAAGAACGAAGATGTTGTGAAGGTCAAGGGAAGGTTGGTACTGAGTAATCAAAGTAAGTTGACAGACCTCTAATGCAAAATATTACACAGATATCAGCGCTGATACAAACTGATTGCCCCCATCTTCGCGCTCAAAAAAGTAAATTATAAGACAGGTGGTGAAAGGAAATTCAGAAATGATTGCCCCCACCTAGTCCAAGAAGACGATGAAAGGAAATTCATAAATGATTGCCCTCATCTCAGCATTTTAATGCATAAATATATTCCAAAGTGGTGAAAGGAAATTCAGTAAAAGGGGCCAGATAACTTCACCGGGGTATTGAACAGGCTCGCTGGCAGTAAAGCAATGTCTGAGATATCTGTAAGGCTGTTATACATGAATATCACTCTACTCTGGTAACCAATGCTTTCTAAAACCTGATCCACATCCCAAATTCAAACGGGACTCCCCAATTAAAAACATATAATCTCATTCTTTTGATGCAAGCTAAGAGCCACAAGATCTGTTGAGTCTCCTAGGACTGTTTCGATTGTCTTAAAACATACCTAAAGTTAGTAGTGGGAAAGGGAAAATTGTGAAAGGGACTACAACTGTGTTTGGAAAGAGTATCTGATTTTGAAAAAACTTTTCAAGGTAAAGAACGGAGTCTTTTTCCCCCTTCGATCCTCTTTTCTCGGAACCTTTCCGCCTGATTGAGCTTTTGACTCCATTTACCCAATATTGGCACGTGGTCTACTGTTCTTCCCGCCTCACAGGAAGGCGGGATCCCTAGTTGGATCCTATGTTGGAGCCGCCTTTGTTTTTCAGCCTGTCACAATTTTCATTTTTGATGCTTGAAATCTAAAGATGGTTTTCTTTTTCCCTACGAGATATCGATGATCTCTAAAGCTTGATCATGCAAGCAGCTATAATTCTTCTACCCTCAAAACAAGTCCTACTTTTCGTAAGAATGTTCCCTCTTTTTGTTCTACTTCGGGATCTCGCAGGTCAGATACTATAACTCATGAATTCACACATCCCGAGTAACGAAACGGCGAAGTCGTTTTAAATTTTCACTCAAGACAGTAACAAGGGTAAATTTTTTTAACTCATGATTAGACGTCATCGGGGTTTCGCGCCTCGATGTTTGCCAAACCCAAATTTTTATTTTTGCAGCCCCAAGAGCCGAGAACATGAAGTCCTTTCTGGATAACCCATGTCAAGGATTAAAGGCAAAAAAGCTAACCATGGTTAAAGTTGTTCTCGGCATTTCGCCACTCGGCACTATCTTTTTCGAAAGTTACGACTTCTAAAACCCGACTCACGAAGTCACGATGTAATTATAACATGATTAATTAATCACTTAATCCAAGATTATCTTCCCCTTAATTAAGTCTTGTTATCGCAATCTCGCGGTTTCGCAACTCAGCATATAAATCTCCCAGAAACTTATCTTCGAAGCTCCGAGTCGCGATATGACGAAAGTGATAATTATAAAATTAATCAAGCCCCAAATCGCGATTACCTTTAATTAAACCAAAATCGGTCCTCGCAGTCTCGGGAGTTGGAGACTCAAAATGTTAAAGGAAAATCCCCGATATAACGAGTAGCGAGATATTGATTAACGTTGGCGAGATTTGGATTAATTAAACTAAATCAAGACATATCCCGCGTTTCGATACCTACATGATTTACGAGGGGGACTTTTCTCTCGATACACCAACTGACTTTTAAACCGCCAAAATTTATGACATTAATGGGGAAATAGGGTAAATCTATGAATGTAAGATCGGATTTTTATGGCATAAATTTATTTTTAATTATGATTTGATAGGCTTGTTTTGAAAGGTACCGGGTTTTCAAATATATGAAAGAGCTGCGCTTCATTATAACGAATGTATTTTCATAGCATGCAGAGCTCATCACTTCTGAGTAAACTAACTTCTGTATGTATATGCTGTTCTATCGTAGAAGAGCTAAAACACAAGCTTTAGCCATGGCTCCGCGGAAAGCAGCAAAGGCGAATGTCGAGGTTTCGAGACAAGGCTCAGATAATGTCTCTGATACTTCACCCCGAAATATAGACTCGGTCCCTAACTAATCGTATGTTTCAGATATGCTGCAATCAGAATTGGTGGATTATTCCGACGACTCCGACGGCAACGAAAGAGATGATATAACCACCAAGTACAAAATAGTCGTCCAATCCGGAATGCACAGAGTAGCAGCCAGGCCACGGTTGCTTCCATATTATGATATGGTCCGATGCACGTTGGATCATGTGGACATACCCACCAGGACTATCATGAACGAGAAGAAAGTCACCATCGGGACTTTCAGGCCGGAACACCTGCAATCCATGTATAAGCTGCCCGCGACATTCGACCACGTATATGGCGCTGAGTTCTTGGAGGAGTTCAAGGAGAAGGAATGCATACAATATGATAAAACCATGGCCAGTTTGATAAAGGATTGGGTTTCGAACACAGCGAAGTTCAGAGCTGATAACCACAACATATATTCAATCGCTTCTTTAGAGCCGCAGTACAAATATGTGGCCATGATGACATGCCGGTTATATGGGGGAGAAGACACAACACATTTTTTCCTTGCGTGGGTGCCTTTGATATTTCGGGTCACAGAAGGTGTTTCCTTTGACTGGGAAAGGTTGCTTTTGGATAGCTTGGCTAATCGGGTCACCAAGTATCGGGAGCAGAAGGAAAATGGGAGGCCGACCTCATTCTTCATGTTCACATATATTATGGACGCGATTTGTTCTATGACACAATTTCCATTAATGAGCTGGGGTTGGACTCCAGCCGAAGACAAACCCATACATGTGTATCATGAAAAACTATGGGAAAACAAAGCAAAAAATTCCGCGTATGAAATTTTTAACTGGGTGATNTTTGGTCACCCGCTGCCCCGTATCTCAGACAGCATAGCGACAAATCTGAGCAACATAGCGGACTGGCACGTGGAGGCAGAATTTTCATACCTCAGAGTTTTCGGGGCTTCTGTTCCCCCGCATGCGATGCGATTGTTCATTCCTGACAAGCTAGCTTGTCGCGAGGTTGCCCGGCAAATAGTAATTGGCGGTGTAAGTAAAGAGCTCAAAGGGTACTCAAAAAAGGTATGGCCGTCTTTTCCCATTCGTTTGAATTCTTATTCTTTATTAGATTTCGGGCATGCCAAAGCCGAGGCTGCATCCCTGGAAGACCTGAATTTGGTCTCCATCGAAAAGAAGAAGCACGATCCATAGAGGGTCATTAGCAATCATTTGGCTAATTGCGGGCTCAAAAGATTTGAGCATGAGAATTCACCCTCGGATGACATTTTTCGAGGAGCGAGGTCATATGAAGAAATTCTAGCCCGGATTCAATCCTTGGCACTCGAGGATAGAGCCGAGGTATTGAAATTCCAGGAACACTGACGTAGCTGTCTTCCCGCTGTATTTCGAGGTGAGGGTCCAGGCATTTCGGAGATGAAACAGAAGGATGCTGAAGGTTCTAAAGATGCAACTCCCGACCCAGGAAAGCATCAGGACGAGGAGGAACAAACGAAGAATCCAGAAGCAGAGGAAAAGACTCCGGACCTGCCAAAGAAACAGAATCCGGAGACAGAGATAAATACCCCAGAACCACCAAATAAGCAGAACCCAGTCGACACCCCAGGGAGATCGATGAAACAGATCGGAGAACCCATCACCTCTGTAGCCCCCTTGCAGTCGACGCAGGGAAATATCGAAGAAGGATGGATATTCAACGAGGAGCTGAAGCCCATAAGAGTAGAAGAACTCCCTCCGAATGAGTTTTTCTTTGATAAAAAGAGAAAAGCAATAGTAAAAAGGGAATTTTACTAGGAAGGAGAGTTGACTGCCAAAAAGTATAAAGTTATGACCGATGGAAAAAATAAAAAGAATGAGCAATTCAGCACTGAAATCGCAGGAACGCTAGGAGCGTATGCCTCGGCGAATCAATTCTCAGTCGGACTTTTAAAGAACCAACTTAAAAGAAAAAATCACCTAATCAGGACTCTTGAATCCAGATTGGCCACCACCATGGAGAATGCTAAAGGCCAGGCGAGCGTGGAAATAGAGCAGGCCAGATTGGCCGATAAAAATGAAATAGAGGTGCTCATAACTAAGCTAGAGCAAACACAGTTGGTGGTCCGAGATGGTCGGATGCAGGGGAGACAGCAGAAGAATTTTATTGAACAGCTGCAGGCTCGGGTAGAGATCGCTGAGAGCAGAATGTTAAACATCGGGATGTTCAAATCCCAGGCAATCGAGATTCGGACCAGAGTCTCTGCGGCACAACAAAATTTTCTCTCCAAGGTGGAAGCGATCCGTGACAACTGTTTATTGGTAAAGCAAGTTTTCGAGAATTTATCGGCCAGAGAAAGGGATGCAGGAGTGGCCCGGGTCGCCTTCCAGGAGGTGGTAATAGCCACGAACAATAGGGTTTCGGCGGGTAATCCTAGATTCACCATTTTAGAGCAAACCCGAGGGAATATTCTGTTAAAGGAATGGGAGCATAACATCACTGAAGGTAAGCAGAAAGCCCAAAAGATAACCAATTCCTTGGAGGAAGCCTTTAATTCTATAGATGGCGAGCTGTTGGGCATTGACAATGGAGGTAATGCCGAGGCGTTGATACAAATGAATGTGGAACAGATCTCACTTGATCTGAAGGAAAATGAGGAAAGAGATTCAACCGATATCTCTCAGATGACCATGGTGGACATAGTCCAAGTTGATAAGTGCATGATCAAACCTAGTGCGCAACTATGTGCCATAGACATCATCGATGGACAGATGGAAGACATGCTGMAACAGTKAGCCYGAGAATGTTACTTYTTYGAAGCCARYTGTCARGCAGAACCATCTYGGTTAATATCTCAGCTGGTCGAAAGATGTGTTGCYTRTACCGAGTCCRYGCRACRACCAACGCCTGGCACCAAGTGAAGACAGASAAGGAGAAATGGAGCGATTWCTCTCCTCCCTKTCATAACCRAAATTTTGTGAYTGTTGAGATTCTACYTGATTTGTAAAATTGTATAAATATATCACAGAAAKAAATAAMTGAGGYTGGACCTTTTTGTGTCRATTGTAACARAGTTTTTTACATTTGAGAAGTTAATACAAGCAAATCTGAAGATTCTTGATTCYGTCAAGACTGTGTTRCAAGTTTGTTTCYTTGTATTTCATATTTCATTTCATTTCATAATTCATAATTGATGTRCTTYRTTATACTTTAGTACGACCACTACTATAGCGAATGAATTTTGGTTTTCTGTAATTGTTTATTGTCTTTCCTCTGCACCAGCTATCAGCGGGTGTAAGACCAATCTGCATTTTCAGAATTCTACATATATTCTCTACTACATCGGTTATTTCCTTACCTTTTCCTCTTCTGTTTATTTGTGAAATACTACCCTGGTAGAAACCTCACACTGTGGACAGCTAAATGTTTTTCTCCCACCTCGCACCTTTGATTAAAATATAATACAGTTACGGGAAAGAGCCTTTGATTTGCATCCCTATTTTATTCATAAAACCATAAAATCTCTTTTATTCGACCAAATCGAGACAACATTTAATCTCTCTTTGAAGTTTTTTGCTACTTTTACTGTTCCTCCATGACTGTCCCTGTTCCAACACAACCTAATATCGAACCCGGACTATCAGACCAAACACATATCGCTTTAAACTTATTCGACACAATCCTTAAAACAACTACTAACTGGGTCGAACTTGAACGTTCATGGGCAGCCATTGAACACGATATAACTATCCAGGAACAGTTGGAAGCTAGACAACGCCAACGTAGGAATCTTCCCTAGTTTCCTTTATCGAAGGTTTATGCTTCCCTCTGCTACATCTATTACCACTTTCGGATGCCTTGACACTGTACTTTTAAGCCTTAAGTACAGACTCAGGAACAACAAGTAATATGACTAGATTCACCCTCTCACATGTTTTTGTATTCATTCCCACGCGTGTGTAAAACGATGGATGATAATTCTCCTTGGCCTAATGGGATAATGACAATTCAAATTGGCATTTTCCACCAGTGATGGTGGGTTTCGGGTTCAGGCATCAAACAAGTTAGTTCAACAATTCTAATTTAGTTGATGGCTTTGTTCATATTTTTCTTTTGAAACTTTGGCAAGCCTCCTCCTTGGTTTGCTTTTCATTTAGAATGGAAAATAGAGGATATTTGGTTTTCAAGCAATCTTGTTGGTGTTTTTATTGATTTTCCTCGAAGTTGTTCAATATCTTTATTGGACGTGCACTCTTCCTTGAGGAATCTTGTTTCATCGGATGTTGGCCATGTCATATATTTCATTAGATTAAGTAGTTTTGGGGTCAATTGGGAGGGGTAGAAGCTTCCTTTGTTCCTTCAATGTTCTAGGGATTTGGGTTTTATCTGGAACACTCTGATATCAGGTATTCTCGACCTTTATCAAGGATATTTGTACTCTTTGGTGGATCTTTTGAATTTATCAGAGGTGAGCAAAATGCCTAAACGGATTAGAGCTTTGTATGAATCACATTTGGACATTAAGGAGTTTGTCAGGAAATCACAAACTTGTGACTAAAGACAGTCCTCAACCTCAAATTTTTTGAGAGAGTTTGGACAGTTTTAGTTCTCTGATGGACTACCGTGAGTTGCAGGAGATAAGGAGGGATTTAATAATTCATTAGGAGTCTATTCCAGGGAATAGAACTTCAATTTTTATTGCTATTGCAAAAATACATGAAATTGAGCATCAGTTCACCACTCACAATGCAATAGTCATGGGTACTTTGGTTCAGATGAAGCCCCAAATTGCAGTCTTGGAGGCAAAATGCATTATGCTCAAAAACATGGTAATAAACTTGAGCAAGGGAGAACATTCAGGGAACTCCAACTAAGTACAATCAATCAACTCTAATTGTGAATGTCTGAGGGAAGAGGAAACAATGCATCAATTAGCATATGACATGGAACTTGTCAAACCAAATTAAGACCCTATGAATGTAGCAAAGGATGAAGTAGCCAACCACCATGCCTTTTGTTAAGTTAATTTTTTTGCAAATTTATTAGGATTCTAGGACTTTTGTATGTAGGAAGACAATGTTCACATTTTGGATTTTGTTGAAAATTTGACTTTGAACTATGATGTAAATTCACTTCGAGCTTAGTGTGTACACACACACACACACAACCTTGTTTGTGTGTATAACACAACCTAGGTTAGCTTAATTAGTCGAATCATCCACCCAGGGCATGTTGTTGATGGGGGGGGGGCATAGTTCATAGGTTCAAATCAAATCAAGTCCCTCAGGGTTATCAGTCGCTATTGTGGTTGGTTTGGGTCACCCTCCATCCAAATATTATGGGGAAGAGTAGGCAATCTAATAATGTTTTCCTTTATATATGTATGTGTGTGTAGATATGTATGTATGTATGTATATGTTATCCAAAGAAAAAATCAATTGTTAATTGGGTCTAGCCAAAATGGTTGAGAGGAGGAATGTTATACTGCCCTGATTATATTCCTACAAGTAGTATGTTGATCTCTTAATGGATATATTGTTGTAACAACTTCAAGCCCTGTTGTTGACCTGGCCTTGTGCACTAAATAATTTGGGGTTCACCTTGGGTAGCATCCTTAAAATTAGGGGAAGTGCTTGGGGGTTTTCCCCAAGATATGTTACCTAGGGAAAAAAATATTCTCCAAGTAAAAAAACAATTATTTCATTAATCATGTAACTACTCATAAGAGATAATAAAAAATCAT